>JAVIWB010006765.1:0-12330 GCA_031893035.1 Dermolepida albohirtum
ACACCTAAAAACAATCACTTTTGAAAGTCAGTTTCCGCCTAACGCTACATGTGAGCTCTGTCTGATGGCGTTCTAAGGTCGCTAATAACTTCGGAACGAGAAGAGATACAATGTTCTGGTTTGAAGCAGCGTAACAGTCGTGTCACAATCTATAAGTACACACCTAAAAAACAATCACTTTTGAAAGTCAGTTTCCGCCTAACGCTACATGTGAGCTCTGTCTGATGGCGTTCTAAGGTCGCTAATAACTTCGGAACGAGAAGAGATACAATGTTCTGGTTTGAAGCAGCGTAACAGTCGTGTCACAATCTATAAGTACACACCTAAAAAACAATCACTTTTGAAAGTCAGTTTCCGCCTAACGCTACATGTGAGCTCTGTCTGATGGCGTTCTAAGGTCGCTAATAACTTCGGAACGAGAAGAGATACAATGTTCTGGTTTGAAGCAGCGTAACAGTCGTGTCACAATCTATAAGTACACACCTAAAAAACAATCACTTTTGAAAGTCAGTTTCCGCCTAACGCTACATGTGAGCTCTGTCTGATGGCGTTCTAAGGTCGCTAATAACTTCGGAACGAGAAGAGATACAATGTTCTGGTTTGAAGCAGCGTAACAGTCGTGTCACAATCTATAAGTACACACCTAAAAAACAATCACTTTTGAAAGTCAGTTTCCGCCTAACGCTACATGTGAGCTCTGTCTGATGGCGTTCTAAGGTCGCTAATAACTTCGGAACGAGAAGAGATACAATGTTCTGGTTTGAAGCAGCGTAACAGTCGTGTCACAATCTATAAGTACACACCTAAAAAACAATCACTTTTGAAAGTCAGTTTCCGCCTAACGCTACATGTGAGCTCTGTCTGATGGCGTTCTAAGGTCGCTAATAACTTCGGAACGAGAAGAGATACAATGTTCTGGTTTGAAGCAGCGTAACAGTCGTGTCACAATCTATAAGTACACACCTAAAAAACAATCACTTTTGAAAGTCAGTTTCCGCCTAACGCTACATGTGAGCTCTGTCTGATGGCGTTCTAAGGTCGCTAATAACTTCGGAACGAGAAGAGATACAATGTTCTGGTTTGAAGCAGCGTAACAGTCGTGTCACAATCTATAAGTACACACCTAAAAAACAATCACTTTTGAAAGTCAGTTTCCGCCTAACGCTACATGTGAGCTCTGTCTGATGGCGTTCTAAGGTCGCTAATAACTTCGGAACGAGAAGAGATACAATGTTCTGGTTTGAAGCAGCGTAACAGTCGTGTCACAATCTATAAGTACACACCTAAAAAACAATCACTTTTGAAAGTCAGTTTCCGCCTAACGCTACATGTGAGCTCTGTCTGATGGCGTTCTAAGGTCGCTAATAACTTCGGAACGAGAAGAGATACAATGTTCTGGTTTGAAGCAGCGTAACAGTCGTGTCACAATCTATAAGTACACACCTAAAAAACAATCACTTTTGAAAGTCAGTTTCCGCCTAACGCTACATGTGAGCTCTGTCTGATGGCGTTCTAAGGTCGCTAATAACTTCGGAACGAGAAGAGATACAATGTTCTGGTTTGAAGCAGCGTAACAGTCGTGTCACAATCTATAAGTACACACCTAAAAAACAATCACTTTTGAAAGTCAGTTTCCGCCTAACGCTACATGTGAGCTCTGTCTGATGGCGTTCTAAGGTCGCTAATAACTTCGGAACGAGAAGAGATACAATGTTCTGGTTTGAAGCAGCGTAACAGTCGTGTCACAATCTATAAGTACACACCTAAAAAACAATCACTTTTGAAAGTCAGTTTCCGCCTAACGCTACATGTGAGCTCTGTCTGATGGCGTTCTAAGGTCGCTAATAACTTCGGAACGAGAAGAGATACAATGTTCTGGTTTGAAGCAGCGTAACAGTCGTGTCACAATCTATAAGTACACACCTAAAAAACAATCACTTTTGAAAGTCAGTTTCCGCCTAACGCTACATGTGAGCTCTGTCTGATGGCGTTCTAAGGTCGCTAATAACTTCGGAACGAGAAGAGATCGGAACGAGAAGTGATACAATGTTCTGGTTTGAAGCAGCGTAACAGTCGTGTCACAATCTATAAGTACACACCTAAAAAACAATCACTTTTGAAAGTCAGTTTCCGCCTAACGCTACATGTGAGCTCTGTCTGATGGCGTTCTAAGGTCGCTAATAACTTCGGAACGAGAAGAGATACAATGTTCTGGTTTGAAGCAGCGTAACAGTCGTGTCACAATCTATAAGTACACACCTAAAAAACAATCACTTTTGAAAGTCAGTTTCCGCCTAACGCTACATGTGAGCTCTGTCTGATGGCGTTCTAAGGTCGCTAATAACTTCGGAACGAGAAGAGATACAATGTTCTGGTTTGAAGCAGCGTAACAGTCGTGTCACAATCTATAAGTACACACCTAAAAAACAATCACTTTTGAAAGTCAGTTTCCGCCTAACGCTACATGTGAGCTCTGTCTGATGGCGTTCTAAGGTCGCTAATAACTTCGGAACGAGAAGAGATACAATGTTCTGGTTTGAAGCAGCGTAACAGTCGTGTCACAATCTATAAGTACACACCTAAAAAACAATCACTTTTGAAAGTCAGTTTCCGCCTAACGCTACATGTGAGCTCTGTCTGATGGCGTTCTAAGGTCGCTAATAACTTCGGAACGAGAAGAGATACAATGTTCTGGTTTGAAGCAGCGTAACAGTCGTGTCACAATCTATAAGTACACACCTAAAAAACAATCACTTTTGAAAGTCAGTTTCCGCCTAACGCTACATGTGAGCTCTGTCTGATGGCGTTCTAAGGTCGCTAATAACTTCGGAACGAGAAGAGATACAATGTTCTGGTTTGAAGCAGCGTAACAGTCGTGTCACAATCTATAAGTACACACCTAAAAAACAATCACTTTTGAAAGTCAGTTTCCGCCTAACGCTACATGTGAGCTCTGTCTGATGGCGTTCTAAGGTCGCTAATAACTTCGGAACGAGAAGAGATACAATGTTCTGGTTTGAAGCAGCGTAACAGTCGTGTCACAATCTATAAGTACACACCTAAAAAACAATCACTTTTGAAAGTCAGTTTCCGCCTAACGCTACATGTGAGCTCTGTCTGATGGCGTTCTAAGGTCGCTAATAACTTCGGAACGAGAAGTGATACAATGTTCTGGTTTGAAGCAGCGTAACAGTCGTGTCACAATCTATAAGTACACACCTAAAAAACAATCACTTTTGAAAGTCAGTTTCCGCCTAACGCTACATGTGAGCTCTGTCTGATGGCGTTCTAAGGTCGCTAATAACTTCGGAACGAGAAGAGATACAATGTTCTGGTTTGAAGCAGCGTAACAGTCGTGTCACAATCTATAAGTACACACCTAAAAAACAATCACTTTTGAAAGTCAGTTTCCGCCTAACGCTACATGTGAGCTCTGTCTGATGGCGTTCTAAGGTCGCTAATAACTTCGGAACGAGAAGAGATACAATGTTCTGGTTTGAAGCAGCGTAACAGTCGTGTCACAATCTATAAGTACACACCTAAAAAACAATCACTTTTGAAAGTCAGTTTCCGCCTAACGCTACATGTGAGCTCTGTCTGATGGCGTTCTAAGGTCGCTAATAACTTCGGAACGAGAAGAGATACAATGTTCTGGTTTGAAGCAGCGTAACAGTCGTGTCACAATCTATAAGTACACACCTAAAAAACAATCACTTTTGAAAGTCAGTTTCCGCCTAACGCTACATGTGAGCTCTGTCTGATGGCGTTCTAAGGTCGCTAATAACTTCGGAACGAGAAGAGATACAATGTTCTGGTTTGAAGCAGCGTAACAGTCGTGTCACAATCTATAAGTACACACCTAAAAAACAATCACTTTTGAAAGTCAGTTTCCGCCTAACGCTACATGTGAGCTCTGTCTGATGGCGTTCTAAGGTCGCTAATAACTTCGGAACGAGAAGAGATACAATGTTCTGGTTTGAAGCAGCGTAACAGTCGTGTCACAATCTATAAGTACACACCTAAAAAACAATCACTTTTGAAAGTCAGTTTCCGCCTAACGCTACATGTGAGCTCTGTCTGATGGCGTTCTAAGGTCGCTAATAACTTCGGAACGAGAAGAGATACAATGTTCTGGTTTGAAGCAGCGTAACAGTCGTGTCACAATCTATAAGTACACACCTAAAAAACAATCACTTTTGAAAGTCAGTTTCCGCCTAACGCTACATGTGAGCTCTGTCTGATGGCGTTCTAAGGTCGCTAATAACTTCGGAACGAGAAGAGATACAATGTTCTGGTTTGAAGCAGCGTAACAGTCGTGTCACAATCTATAAGTACACACCTAAAAAACAATCACTTTTGAAAGTCAGTTTCCGCCTAACGCTACATGTGAGCTCTGTCTGATGGCGTTCTAAGGTCGCTAATAACTTCGGAACGAGAAGAGATACAATGTTCTGGTTTGAAGCAGCGTAACAGTCGTGTCACAATCTATAAGTACACACCTAAAAAACAATCACTTTTGAAAGTCAGTTTCCGCCTAACGCTACATGTGAGCTCTGTCTGATGGCGTTCTAAGGTCGCTAATAACTTCGGAACGAGAAGAGATACAATGTTCTGGTTTGAAGCAGCGTAACAGTCGTGTCACAATCTATAAGTACACACCTAAAAAACAATCACTTTTGAAAGTCAGTTTCCGCCTAACGCTACATGTGAGCTCTGTCTGATGGCGTTCTAAGGTCGCTAATAACTTCGGAACGAGAAGAGATACAATGTTCTGGTTTGAAGCAGCGTAACAGTCGTGTCACAATCTATAAGTACACACCTAAAAAACAATCACTTTTGAAAGTCAGTTTCCGCCTAACGCTACATGTGAGCTCTGTCTGATGGCGTTCTAAGGTCGCTAATAACTTCGGAACGAGAAGAGATACAATGTTCTGGTTTGAAGCAGCGTAACAGTCGTGTCACAATCTATAAGTACACACCTAAAAAACAATCACTTTTGAAAGTCAGTTTCCGCCTAACGCTACATGTGAGCTCTGTCTGATGGCGTTCTAAGGTCGCTAATAACTTCGGAACGAGAAGTGATACAATGTTCTGGTTTGAAGCAGCGTAACAGTCGTGTCACAATCTATAAGTACACACCTAAAAAACAATCACTTTTGAAAGTCAGTTTCCGCCTAACGCTACATGTGAGCTCTGTCTGATGGCGTTCTAAGGTCGCTAATAACTTCGGAACGAGAAGAGATACAATGTTCTGGTTTGAAGCAGCGTAACAGTCGTGTCACAATCTATAAGTACACACCTAAAAAACAATCACTTTTGAAAGTCAGTTTCCGCCTAACGCTACATGTGAGCTCTGTCTGATGGCGTTCTAAGGTCGCTAATAACTTCGGAACGAGAAGAGATACAATGTTCTGGTTTGAAGCAGCGTAACAGTCGTGTCACAATCTATAAGTACACACCTAAAAAACAATCACTTTTGAAAGTCAGTTTCCGCCTAACGCTACATGTGAGCTCTGTCTGATGGCGTTCTAAGGTCGCTAATAACTTCGGAACGAGAAGAGATACAATGTTCTGGTTTGAAGCAGCGTAACAGTCGTGTCACAATCTATAAGTACACACCTAAAAAACAATCACTTTTGAAAGTCAGTTTCCGCCTAACGCTACATGTGAGCTCTGTCTGATGGCGTTCTAAGGTCGCTAATAACTTCGGAACGAGAAGAGATACAATGTTCTGGTTTGAAGCAGCGTAACAGTCGTGTCACAATCTATAAGTACACACCTAAAAAACAATCACTTTTGAAAGTCAGTTTCCGCCTAACGCTACATGTGAGCTCTGTCTGATGGCGTTCTAAGGTCGCTAATAACTTCGGAACGAGAAGAGATACAATGTTCTGGTTTGAAGCAGCGTAACAGTCGTGTCACAATCTATAAGTACACACCTAAAAAACAATCACTTTTGAAAGTCAGTTTCCGCCTAACGCTACATGTGAGCTCTGTCTGATGGCGTTCTAAGGTCGCTAATAACTTCGGAACGAGAAGTGATACAATGTTCTGGTTTGAAGCAGCGTAACAGTCGTGTCACAATCTATAAGTACACACCTAAAAAACAATCACTTTTGAAAGTCAGTTTCCGCCTAACGCTACATGTGAGCTCTGTCTGATGGCGTTCTAAGGTCGCTAATAACTTCGGAACGAGAAGAGATACAATGTTCTGGTTTGAAGCAGCGTAACAGTCGTGTCACAATCTATAAGTACACACCTAAAAAACAATCACTTTTGAAAGTCAGTTTCCGCCTAACGCTACATGTGAGCTCTGTCTGATGGCGTTCTAAGGTCGCTAATAACTTCGGAACGAAGAGATAGATCTAAGGTCGCTAATAACTTCGGAACGAGAAGAGATACAATGTTCTGGTTTGAAGCAGCGTAACAGTCGTGTCACAATCTATAAGTACACACCTAAAAAACAATCACTTTTGAAAGTCAGTTTCCGCCTAACGCTACATGTGAGCTCTGTCTGATGGCGTTCTAAGGTCGCTAATAACTTCGGAACGAGAAGAGATACAATGTTCTGGTTTGAAGCAGCGTAACAGTCGTGTCACAATCTATAAGTACACACCTAAAAAACAATCACTTTTGAAAGTCAGTTTCCGCCTAACGCTACATGTGAGCTCTGTCTGATGGCGTTCTAAGGTCGCTAATAACTTCGGAACGAGAAGAGATACAATGTTCTGGTTTGAAGCAGCGTAACAGTCGTGTCACAATCTATAAGTACACACCTAAAAAACAATCACTTTTGAAAGTCAGTTTCCGCCTAACGCTACATGTGAGCTCTGTCTGATGGCGTTCTAAGGTCGCTAATAACTTCGGAACGAGAAGAGATACAATGTTCTGGTTTGAAGCAGCGTAACAGTCGTGTCACAATCTATAAGTACACACCTAAAAAACAATCACTTTTGAAAGTCAGTTTCCGCCTAACGCTACATGTGAGCTCTGTCTGATGGCGTTCTAAGGTCGCTAATAACTTCGGAACGAGAAGAGATACAATGTTCTGGTTTGAAGCAGCGTAACAGTCGTGTCACAATCTATAAGTACACACCTAAAAAACAATCACTTTTGAAAGTCAGTTTCCGCCTAACGCTACATGTGAGCTCTGTCTGATGGCGTTCTAAGGTCGCTAATAACTTCGGAACGAGAAGAGATACAATGTTCTGGTTTGAAGCAGCGTAACAGTCGTGTCACAATCTATAAGTACACACCTAAAAAACAATCACTTTTGAAAGTCAGTTTCCGCCTAACGCTACATGTGAGCTCTGTCTGATGGCGTTCTAAGGTCGCTAATAACTTCGGAACGAGAAGAGATACAATGTTCTGGTTTGAAGCAGCGTAACAGTCGTGTCACAATCTATAAGTACACACCTAAAAAACAATCACTTTTGAAAGTCAGTTTCCGCCTAACGCTACATGTGAGCTCTGTCTGATGGCGTTCTAAGGTCGCTAATAACTTCGGAACGAGAAGAGATACAATGTTCTGGTTTGAAGCAGCGTAACAGTCGTGTCACAATCTATAAGTACACACCTAAAAAACAATCACTTTTGAAAGTCAGTTTCCGCCTAACGCTACATGTGAGCTCTGTCTGATGGCGTTCTAAGGTCGCTAATAACTTCGGAACGAGAAGAGATACAATGTTCTGGTTTGAAGCAGCGTAACAGTCGTGTCACAATCTATAAGTACACACCTAAAAAACAATCACTTTTGAAAGTCAGTTTCCGCCTAACGCTACATGTGAGCTCTGTCTGATGGCGTTCTAAGGTCGCTAATAACTTCGGAACGAGAAGAGATACAATGTTCTGGTTTGAAGCAGCGTAACAGTCGTGTCACAATCTATAAGTACACACCTAAAAAACAATCACTTTTGAAAGTCAGTTTCCGCCTAACGCTACATGTGAGCTCTGTCTGATGGCGTTCTAAGGTCGCTAATAACTTCGGAACGAGAAGAGATACAATGTTCTGGTTTGAAGCAGCGTAACAGTCGTGTCACAATCTATAAGTACACACCTAAAAAACAATCACTTTTGAAAGTCAGTTTCCGCCTAACGCTACATGTGAGCTCTGTCTGATGGCGTTCTAAGGTCGCTAATAACTTCGGAACGAGAAGAGATACAATGTTCTGGTTTGAAGCAGCGTAACAGTCGTGTCACAATCTATAAGTACACACCTAAAAAACAATCACTTTTGAAAGTCAGTTTCCGCCTAACGCTACATGTGAGCTCTGTCTGATGGCGTTCTAAGGTCGCTAATAACTTCGGAACGAGAAGAGATACAATGTTCTGGTTTGAAGCAGCGTAACAGTCGTGTCACAATCTATAAGTACACACCTAAAAAACAATCACTTTTGAAAGTCAGTTTCCGCCTAACGCTACATGTGAGCTCTGTCTGATGGCGTTCTAAGGTCGCTAATAACTTCGGAACGAGAAGAGATACAATGTTCTGGTTTGAAGCAGCGTAACAGTCGTGTCACAATCTATAAGTACACACCTAAAAAACAATCACTTTTGAAAGTCAGTTTCCGCCTAACGCTACATGTGAGCTCTGTCTGATGGCGTTCTAAGGTCGCTAATAACTTCGGAACGAGAAGAGATACAATGTTCTGGTTTGAAGCAGCGTAACAGTCGTGTCACAATCTATAAGTACACACCTAAAAAACAATCACTTTTGAAAGTCAGTTTCCGCCTAACGCTACATGTGAGCTCTGTCTGATGGCGTTCTAAGGTCGCTAATAACTTCGGAACGAGAAGAGATACAATGTTCTGGTTTGAAGCAGCGTAACAGTCGTGTCACAATCTATAAGTACACACCTAAAAAACAATCACTTTTGAAAGTCAGTTTCCGCCTAACGCTACATGTGAGCTCTGTCTGATGGCGTTCTAAGGTCGCTAATAACTTCGGAACGAGAAGAGATACAATGTTCTGGTTTGAAGCAGCGTAACAGTCGTGTCACAATCTATAAGTACACACCTAAAAAACAATCACTTTTGAAAGTCAGTTTCCGCCTAACGCTACATGTGAGCTCTGTCTGATGGCGTTCTAAGGTCGCTAATAACTTCGGAACGAGAAGAGATACAATGTTCTGGTTTGAAGCAGCGTAACAGTCGTGTCACAATCTATAAGTACACACCTAAAAAACAATCACTTTTGAAAGTCAGTTTCCGCCTAACGCTACATGTGAGCTCTGTCTGATGGCGTTCTAAGGTCGCTAATAACTTCGGAACGAGAAGAGATACAATGTTCTGGTTTGAAGCAGCGTAACAGTCGTGTCACAATCTATAAGTACACACCTAAAAAACAATCACTTTTGAAAGTCAGTTTCCGCCTAACGCTACATGTGAGCTCTGTCTGATGGCGTTCTAAGGTCGCTAATAACTTCGGAACGAGAAGAGATACAATGTTCTGGTTTGAAGCAGCGTAACAGTCGTGTCACAATCTATAAGTACACACCTAAAAAACAATCACTTTTGAAAGTCAGTTTCCGCCTAACGCTACATGTGAGCTCTGTCTGATGGCGTTCTAAGGTCGCTAATAACTTCGGAACGAGAAGAGATACAATGTTCTGGTTTGAAGCAGCGTAACAGTCGTGTCACAATCTATAAGTACACACCTAAAAAACAATCACTTTTGAAAGTCAGTTTCCGCCTAACGCTACATGTGAGCTCTGTCTGATGGCGTTCTAAGGTCGCTAATAACTTCGGAACGAGAAGAGATACAATGTTCTGGTTTGAAGCAGCGTAACAGTCGTGTCACAATCTATAAGTACACACCTAAAAAACAATCACTTTTGAAAGTCAGTTTCCGCCTAACGCTACATGTGAGCTCTGTCTGATGGCGTTCTAAGGTCGCTAATAACTTCGGAACGAGAAGAGATACAATGTTCTGGTTTGAAGCAGCGTAACAGTCGTGTCACAATCTATAAGTACACACCTAAAAAACAATCACTTTTGAAAGTCAGTTTCCGCCTAACGCTACATGTGAGCTCTGTCTGATGGCGTTCTAAGGTCGCTAATAACTTCGGAACGAGAAGAGATACAATGTTCTGGTTTGAAGCAGCGTAACAGTCGTGTCACAATCTATAAGTACACACCTAAAAAACAATCACTTTTGAAAGTCAGTTTCCGCCTAACGCTACATGTGAGCTCTGTCTGATGGCGTTCTAAGGTCGCTAATAACTTCGGAACGAGAAGAGATACAATGTTCTGGTTTGAAGCAGCGTAACAGTCGTGTCACAATCTATAAGTACACACCTAAAAAACAATCACTTTTGAAAGTCAGTTTCCGCCTAACGCTACATGTGAGCTCTGTCTGATGGCGTTCTAAGGTCGCTAATAACTTCGGAACGAGAAGAGATACAATGTTCTGGTTTGAAGCAGCGTAACAGTCGTGTCACAATCTATAAGTACACACCTAAAAAACAATCACTTTTGAAAGTCAGTTTCCGCCTAACGCTACATGTGAGCTCTGTCTGATGGCGTTCTAAGGTCGCTAATAACTTCGGAACGAGAAGAGATACAATGTTCTGGTTTGAAGCAGCGTAACAGTCGTGTCACAATCTATAAGTACACACCTAAAAAACAATCACTTTTGAAAGTCAGTTTCCGCCTAACGCTACATGTGAGCTCTGTCTGATGGCGTTCTAAGGTCGCTAATAACTTCGGAACGAGAAGAGATACAATGTTCTGGTTTGAAGCAGCGTAACAGTCGTGTCACAATCTATAAGTACACACCTAAAAAACAATCACTTTTGAAAGTCAGTTTCCGCCTAACGCTACATGTGAGCTCTGTCTGATGGCGTTCTAAGGTCGCTAATAACTTCGGAACGAGAAGAGATACAATGTTCTGGTTTGAAGCAGCGTAACAGTCGTGTCACAATCTATAAGTACACACCTAAAAAACAATCACTTTTGAAAGTCAGTTTCCGCCTAACGCTACATGTGAGCTCTGTCTGATGGCGTTCTAAGGTCGCTAATAACTTCGGAACGAGAAGAGATACAATGTTCTGGTTTGAAGCAGCGTAACAGTCGTGTCACAATCTATAAGTACACACCTAAAAAACAATCACTTTTGAAAGTCAGTTTCCGCCTAACGCTACATGTGAGCTCTGTCTGATGGCGTTCTAAGGTCGCTAATAACTTCGGAACGAGAAGAGATACAATGTTCTGGTTTGAAGCAGCGTAACAGTCGTGTCACAATCTATAAGTACACACCTAAAAAACAATCACTTTTGAAAGTCAGTTTCCGCCTAACGCTACATGTGAGCTCTGTCTGATGGCGTTCTAAGGTCGCTAATAACTTCGGAACGAGAAGAGATACAATGTTCTGGTTTGAAGCAGCGTAACAGTCGTGTCACAATCTATAAGTACACACCTAAAAAACAATCACTTTTGAAAGTCAGTTTCCGCCTAACGCTACATGTGAGCTCTGTCTGATGGCGTTCTAAGGTCGCTAATAACTTCGGAACGAGAAGAGATACAATGTTCTGGTTTGAAGCAGCGTAACAGTCGTGTCACAATCTATAAGTACACACCTAAAAAACAATCACTTTTGAAAGTCAGTTTCCGCCTAACGCTACATGTGAGCTCTGTCTGATGGCGTTCTAAGGTCGCTAATAACTTCGGAACGAGAAGAGATACAATGTTCTGGTTTGAAGCAGCGTAACAGTCGTGTCACAATCTATAAGTACACACCTAAAAAACAATCACTTTTGAAAGTCAGTTTCCGCCTAACGCTACATGTGAGCTCTGTCTGATGGCGTTCTAAGGTCGCTAATAACTTCGGAACGAGAAGAGATACAATGTTCTGGTTTGAAGCAGCGTAACAGTCGTGTCACAATCTATAAGTACACACCTAAAAAACAATCACTTTTGAAAGTCAGTTTCCGCCTAACGCTACATGTGAGCTCTGTCTGATGGCGTTCTAAGGTCGCTAATAACTTCGGAACGAGAAGAGATACAATGTTCTGGTTTGAAGCAGCGTAACAGTCGTGTCACAATCTATAAGTACACACCTAAAAAACAATCACTTTTGAAAGTCAGTTTCCGCCTAACGCTACATGTGAGCTCTGTCTGATGGCGTTCTAAGGTCGCTAATAACTTCGGAACGAGAAGAGATACAATGTTCTGGTTTGAAGCAGCGTAACAGTCGTGTCACAATCTATAAGTACACACCTAAAAAACAATCACTTTTGAAAGTCAGTTTCCGCCTAACGCTACATGTGAGCTCTGTCTGATGGCGTTCTAAGGTCGCTAATAACTTCGGCAATGTTCTGGTTGAAGCAGCGT
>JAVIWB010006766.1:0-120705 GCA_031893035.1 Dermolepida albohirtum
AATTTACAAAAAAAGGAAGGAAAATGTCACAAGAACATTTATGTTAATAAATTAGCTCTCGATGATTAAAACATCATACTTTTAACAGTACAACTGTACATAAATATAAATAAATGAAATTAAATGGTACATTGGTATACCGCACTAGGGAATAATCCCCCTTTTCTCGAACCTAGTTTACTTGTTTCAACAGGTGTATAGGTCATAAGTTTTAAAATTAACTTCGTTAGTCTAATCTAACGAGAAGTAATAGTCGTTTTGTATTGGATTTAACGGATCCAGATTGGAGTTGATTGTGTCCATTGTAGTTACACCTCTGAATTTGGAACTGAAATCTAATGGGTATGGAAGGTATGGTTGGAAATTGGAAACATAAAATAAACAATTTTTCTCACTGGGTCGATGGATAGCCGTGAACTGTGAACCTAGTTTCTTGTACGTAGTACAGAGTCAAAATTGAAACAGGTGCACCTGTTCGCCTAACTCAATGTGCATTGCAAAAACTATCTTTTCTCTGATTTGACAGTAGGGTTTGCGGAGGCGCGTTTGCAAATAATGGAGAAAGACATTAAAAACTTAACAACTTCTTTGGTTTTAACATTGGATATGGATGATGAAATAGTTCCGGAATGTTCTTGCACATACAGGGCTAGGGGGTTTCGTGCGTTTATGCTCAATCCAATGTGGGAAGTCTCTATCATGCTATACGAAATATATACGAGGGAGCGTTTTTATATTCGTGGAATGAGCGGGTTGTAGAGGGGTGAGTAGGCGCATTGGGGGCGTGGCCTGTGCAGCGACTCATGATTAGTATAAATACGAAGTTTCATTGTTATTAGACTGTTAGTCTTTGAGCTATCGTCAACCAAGTAACATAATCAGGAGTGAAAAGTGAAATATGGAAAAAATCGAATATCGTGACGTTATAAAGTTCCTTACCAGGCAAGGAAAATCAGTCGCGACCATAATGAATGAGATGTCATTGGTTTACGGCGACTCTTGTCCAGGAAAAACCATGGTGTACAAGTGGCATAGTTTATTTAAACAAGGAAGGGAATCCCTTGAAGACGACCCGAGGCCGGGCAGGAGCATTGAGGTGACCACGCTAGCACTTATCCAAAAAGTTGAACAAATTGTACTCGAAGATGCTCGACTAAAGAAGAAACAACTCGCAGAAATGGTTGGAGTATCCGATACAACAATTTTTAAAATCCTACACGATCATCTCGGCATGTCTAAGGTCAGCGCAAGATGGGTGCCGAGAATGCTCACGCCGCCGCAAAAACAACAGCGCGTAGAGTGTTCGCGTGCATTTTTGGACCTCTGTAATGAAGACAAGGATGGTGTATTGAGTGGAATTGTTACTGGAGACGAAACTTGGGTTCATCATTATGAACCTGAGTCCAAACAAGACTCCATGCAGTGGCATAAAAAGGGCACAGCACCTCCCAAGAAATTTAAAGTGTCACAATCAGCTGGGAAACTCATGGCAACGGTATTTTGGGACTCGGAAGGAATATTGTTGATTGATTATAAAGATAAAGGTGTTTCTATAACCGGAGAATATTACGCTTCAATATTAGAGCGACTAAAAGAAGCCATTAAAGAGAAAAGACGGGGAAAATTGACAAAAGGTGTTCTGCTTTTGCACGACAACGCGCCCGTCCACAAGAGCCGCGTTGCATTAGCTGCCCTGCATAAGGTGGGCTTCGAAATTGTGAATCACCCACCCTACAGCCCAGACCTGGCCCCGAGTGATTATTACCTGTTTCCGAAAATGAAAAAAGAGCTGCGGGGTAAAAAATTTACTGCCGATGATGAAGTCAAGGAGGCGGTTTCGGTGTATTTTGCAGATAAAGAGAAATAATTTTTTTATGAGGGTATAAATAAATTAATTGAAAGATGTGAAAAATGTATCCGTCTTGCAGGTGAATATATTGAAAAAGAAAAATAATTTGGTTTTTTTATTTCCACCCCTTGTCCCCCATTCCGCGAATATAAAAACGCTCCCTCGTATGTACATGCATGATTAAAAATTTTGCTTCCTATTATTCAATCTTCGCAATTAATTCACGCCCATCACTTATGATTCACTTAAAGTGTACGAATCCGATTAAGAACTTTCCTAATGACTTCTGCTTTAGCTTCGTTCAGTACTTCTTTTATTCAGAAAGTTTGATTTTATTAGGTTATACAGATCATCGATTACTGTCAGCGTGTCGTTTATTTCGTTTTCCAACTTTGTCGTGTTTAATTAAATACATAATATGTATGTTGTATTCTTTAGTTTTATGAGGTTATGTGTAGTTATTCCCTTTAACTTCTTAGCTATTTATTAATGAATTTTTTTAATTATTTTATGTGACATTATATTAAGTAAGTAAGTAATAATAGTACCCTAATAAAAGCCTTGACGGCCCAGAAGGTACGATAGGGTATGTCGTTTGTCACGGCAACGTACCTTTTTGGTACGTTAGGACTATAGCGCGGGGCATGCGGTACAAACCAACCGCCTGTTATTACCCCAGAGTTTGACTTCCAGGTACTCGTTAGTTTTAACAGCCTGAGTTGAGCTGCGGCCGAAAAAACAACATCGGTGTTATTGGCCGCATCAGGAATCGAACCTGGTACATTGAGATTACTAGACTAGTCACCAACCTCCTAACTCACTACGGACTACATCAAGTAAATAAAGAAATTAAAATTTATACTCACTTCTGTTCGTTTTTGTACAAAAGTATTAAATTGCTTATATCGCCAATCTGGCTTGGTAATCACACAGTTAGTGTCTGAAGATAAAATAATATGACAAAAAGTAAGTAGCTGCCCTCTGAGTGTTTTGCTAATTAAACCTATTAATATTGTTTAATAATATGGGCAAGTAATCCACTTTAAATCTTTCATTTATATTTAACATGCTTCCATTTTACTAACACGTTTAATTTGATGAAACAATAGTATGGTGATGCGTGTTTATCACGTACGAGTGTGTATGAGTGGTATAAACGATTTAAAGACGGTGGTACGGACATAAATGACGACAACCATCCTGGTGCAAAAAAATCTGTGGTTACGGAAACTAACATCGAACTTGTGCGTGAATTTATCAGAAATGAGCCGAAATTCTCATTGCGATATGTGGAAATGGAGTTAAATATTTCCAACGATTCAATTCATCGCATTTGACACAGCATTTGGGATTGAGAAAGATTTGCCCAAGGTTTGTACCACACAATTTAACTGATGATCAAAAATTGCTCCGAATTCGACATAATACAGACTTGATTAAAGACTCAAAAAAGGACGAAAACTTCAGATATTCTAGAGACAATGTTGATTGGTTTCTTTTTTGATTCGAAAGGCAGAGTGCAGTCACTGTACTGGTGATATGAAGCGTTGTGTGCGCCCTCAATATCGTGAAAACGTTTGTTACATGAAAATGCACCATCTCATCGCTCCACGCTTATCACTGATTTTCTACAAATGGCATTTCAATCATCAACCAATCACCGTATTCACCGGATTTGGCCCCCTCTGATTGCTATCTATTTTCCAAACTATATTTTCCAATGAAAGGACAGCGTCACGCCGACGTCGAAGCCATTAAAAAGGCGTCGACACCGATCTTGAAGACATCTTTACAGATGAACTTAAAAATTCATTCGTCATGTTAATTGACTGTGTAAATCGTTGCATTAAAGCCGACGGCGACTACTTTGATGAATTTTACCCAAACAGTAAGCTTTTGTTTTTATTTTTAAAACGTTCGGTTTTCTCTGAGACAGACTGTATGTATGAAAAGCATTCATTGTGAACTTTGCTGAATTTCATTTGTGTGGTGCAAAGGTAATGTAACATATAATCATTTGTTTTTAGGTTAAGTGTTATTTATCAATTATTAAATGCAATATCTGGCAATAAATTTATTTTGTCAGAAAAAGACAGCAACTAAGAAATATTAACGAAGGAACCATTACAAAAGGAAGACATAAGTTGTTTAGAGATAGGTCAGGTCATTGGGTTAGCTTTACTTTGTTAAGATAATGGGTAACAGGTTCGGTAAAGTACAATGAAGATCCATCCATTTGAAACCATTTGTTTTGTAAATATTCAAATTTTGTATTTGTGGGACAATGTATGTCCACAAATATTCTAGGAATTTAATAAAGAACGGACAATAAAGAGAATATAATAATTATTCCGAACATTCTTTCTTTCGTCATCTGGGTAAATTTTGTATGTGATTGTTAGTGTGGGATTAATATTTGTTTAGAATAACGAATGAATAGAATAGGAAAAACTAAGATTGGATAAAGTTTTAGGAACTAACCGATAGTTTTGGGAGTTTGCCGAGCTATTCATCCACCAGTAAAAATCATTTTTCTTAAAATGCCATTGCCATTTTCTAAATTAAATATAGTTTCATAAAACAGTATTCTCTTAATCGTATCATCTTTGTAAAGGAACTCATTGTTCGCAATTTATAAATACAAAATGTTATTTATATTAGTAAATATTTATATGTTGTGTTTTTCAACGTAACAATCAATATTTAATTCCACTTCATGAGACAAGACTTGGCAAGCTTTTACTCCTTTGTCATGAATATTTACAATACAGTTTCGGCATTAAAAGTTGTAATAATATTATGAACTATTTCGATTAATGGTATCTGTCGATCAAGATAATTAGCGGAAACACAAATCACGGACTTATCGAAAGCTATTATTATTTTTGTACCACTTTAAAATACTTTTCCTCTTGGAAATATATAATTATTTAAAAATTAATACGTAAAATACTATCCTTTTACTCCATTTTTGACATTGCCTAAGTGACGATCAAACTTTATTTGTTCTATCGATTTTTCAAAACATTGACATGCTTTTCAAACTTACAAACTTACATTGCAATGTTTGTAGTTTTTGAGTATTATGTAAGAGGATAAGTCCCTGCTTGTTTATGACATCTATATCTTTACTTCACCACGAATTTGTTAAAAAGCCACTGCTTGTTTTCAAAAGAGAAAAACATGCCTTTAATTGATTCACATGAGAAAGTATTGGGTTGGCAACTAAGTACTGATAGAGAGCGTTGCTTTATTTTTTTGTATAACGTATGTTAGTGCTGTACTTTATCGTTTGTCGCGTGATACTAGTCGCATTGACGTAACTTCAGAAGCAAGTAGTGCGTGATTTTTATTAAAGCTATTAGTTGTGGGTTAATTTTAAATGGAGTGCAGAAACGAACATTTTCGACATATTCTACTATTTTATTTCCGTAAAGGAAAGAAAGCTGCTGCGGCTCACAAAAAGATATGTGAAGTTTATGGTGCTAATTGCTTAACAGAGCGCACGTTTCCCTCAAAGATGAGCAACGTTCTGGTCGGCCTACTGAAGTTGATGATGACCAAATCAAAGTCATAATTGCAGAGGATCGTCATATAACTGTTCGAGAGCTTGCGGAGAGGCTACATGTATCGCACACAACAATTGAAAAACATTTAAAATGTCTCGGGCTAGTTAAGAAGCTTAGTATTTGGGTATCTCACGAATTGAAAGAAATTCATTTAACAGAAAGAATCAACTTTTGCGATATGCATCTTAGACGAAATGAAACCGATCCTTTCTTAAAAAGAAAAATGGGTCCTGTACAGTAACATAGTTCGAAAACGATCATGGAGCAAACACGATAAACCAGCTCAAATCACATCGAAAGCTGAATTGCATCCAAAAAAGAACATGCTGTCAGTTTGGTGGGATTACAAAGGTGTTGTGTTTTTTGAGCTGCTTCCAAGGAACCAAACGATCAATTCTGATGTTTACTGTCAACAATTAATAAAACTGCATGAAGAAATCAAAGAAAAACGGCCAGAATTGTCAAATCGGAAAGGTGTAGTTTTCCACCAAGATAATGCAAGGCCTCACACATCTTTGGCAACTCGTGGCAAACTATTGGAGCTTGGCTGGGAAGTGATACCACATCCCCCATACAGCCTTGATCTAGCACCATCTGATTACCATTTATCTCGAATCATGCATTTGAAAAAAAGATGGCAGAAGGTCATTGAGCAAAATGGAAAATATATAATTGATTAAAAACTATTGTTTGTTTAAAAAAAGTGTTTTATTTTATACTACAAAACCGAAAGTACTTAGTTGCCAACCCAATACATACATAAAGTATGTACCTACTTATCCAACTTTTTAATATTTTTTAATCGCGTGAAGACACCTGTAGAATGGTTAACATTTAATCTATTTACAAGTCCTCTCAAGGCTTAACTTAGTTCTTCTTCTACTAAAGAATACTAAACATACCATAACCGGTCAAATGACGGATTGCAAATTTTGGTTACAAAATTCACATATAATGTTATCACTTTTAGTGACTTTTTCTATTAATTATATTTCTATTTTCTATTAATTAGATACAATTAATTTTTCTTTGATAGGAAAAAGGAAAATTTGTTTCTTTTTCATTTATTCTGATAAAGACATGTAGTGTACCATTATTTACCACTACACGTCTTCTAACCGAGAAAAAATGTATTGCTTTATAAGGTTCCCGGACCAAAAAATATGATGCATATGGGAATTCCACATATATTAGTTTAATACACATTTCGACTGTTGCGTAGTAAGTTCAATAATATATATATATATATATATATATATATATATATATATATATATATATATATATATATATATATATATATACACACACACATATATATATATATATATAGTGTGAATATATGGTAAGAAATGCAAATAGGTGCTATACTTGAAAAATTCGTATTTCATAACATTTTCAGGGAAGAATCAAGTCTAACGGGATATACAGAACGTAGTAATATGATGTGTAAAGTGAAGACACTTTCGTTTATAATTAACCTTCGTAATATGAAATAAATAAGAATATGCAAAATAGAAAAATCAACTCGAGTTTATTTTATCTCAAGCGAAATTTAATACATCTAGTACATTTTTTATGCACGAGGTACATATGAAGAAGACAATTGAAAGTTTCTTTTTTATGGAATAAAACACAGGAGCCTAAATTTTTCTATAGAAATTCTCAGATTTAATCATTTTTATAAAAAAAGAGTGAGCAAACTTAACGTTTGCAAACAGATAAATTCACATTAATTTGTGAGGCGTGGAATACATTCATTGCCAAAACTGTTAAAAACCCAGTGCAAATGTGACTATGGATGAACCATTACATGCCCAATAAGCCAGATAAATATGGGATCAAATCGTGGTTAGTATCGGACGTCGATATTAAATACATCATAAATAATTTGACATATTCGGGAAAATATGAGGATAGGCATTCGTAAGTACTACTAGCTGAATATTTAATAGCTAAATTTTTATTCAAAATCATGAAAACTTTACCGCTTGCGGAAGATCCTTTACTACAGACACAACTATTTAAGCAGATAGTTTCAATTAACAAACTACCCACTCAAATAAAAGAAAATTATGAAAAATTTTGAAGAAGAAACGCTTTTCAAATCACGTAATTGTAGTCTTATAATTTATAAATATAATTGAGAGAAAAATTTATTTTCACTAAGATCCAAACATAAATCTGAGACCGTTTCATATTACAACCAAATCAAATTAGGTGTGGATATGAGGATCAAATGGGGAGGAAATCTCGCAGATGTCCTGGCCTTGATTTATCCAAATGACAGGACAAACTAAATGGAGATAAATTTTTTTCATCCAGTAACCAATAGAACTTGCCGCCGATTATCAAGAAGCTTTGAAAGAACAAATACAGAAGGAATGTCGATTATTTCTACTATAGTTTCTTAAAAACGTAAAACCTGTCCCGTAAGGTATTCTAAGGACAATAAAGTCACAAAAATCTGATCTAAAAGTGAGAAATATGTTTGTGGACAAAAAATGGACAAAATAAATTTTTGTCGAATTATTATCTTAAAATTATTTGGTTTAAGTATCGGTACGTTTAGTGACTTAACAATTGAAAATGGGTCATACTTTCACATTCTCCGGCATGAAGTTTCCCAGATAGATTAGACGATATATTTGCTATAAAGTATGTTTATGGTACGTCCTGCGACCTGCAGAACTTTTTGCTTAATTTGTATGATATTACAGTAGGTATTTCATTGGTATTAATTTTCTATCATTAAGAAAATATAATACTTATAATCTCATGCATATTACATATTCTTTTTTTATCACAAGTACTGCACAATTTCTGATGCATTCATACGCAGCAATATAGTGATTATGAGTAAGGGTTTTGATTCACTGTTGCAGTTTTATTGAAATTTGGCAATGAATTAATATCATTATCAATATATTATGGCAATATTACTTTCTTCTCTGGTTATACTTTTCTACAATATAAGTATAAAATACAATGCGTATTTTGGCAATATAAAAGTTTGCAATCCTTTGTTTGATAGCTTACATGGATTTACAGCAATTTTATCGAATATGTATTTAATATAATGTAATATATGACTTGCGACTGGCACCATTCTTATTTAAATAAAATGTCATAAACTCAAATCGTTAATTGTCAAAATAATAGAATATATTTGTTTGAACTATTACTAAAATATGTGCTTTCTTCTAGCAGTTTTATCTTGATCACATTGGATGTTCTCGGTTGGTATTACCGTTTTAATAGAGTAATACAGTAATTGATGAAAAATAATGAAGCAAAGATATTATTCATTCATGTTTAGCTTTGAGTTTGTGTCACAAACAATTTTTTATGTTTTGAATTTATAAATAAAATCAGATTAATAGTATAAATTTCATAAAAATTAATTTTTGTTTATATTCAATATTTCGGATGCATCATTCAAATCTTTTCCTGAAAATTTTAGAAAAATATTTATAAATTTCAACCATTTTAACCATATTCTTCAAGGAGGTCGAAAATAAGTAATTTTCCTAGAAACAATCTTCTAAAAACAAATTATGGGCGTCAACATTTTTGGAACGGCTAGTATATACTACATTCGAGGATCGTAGATTGTCCTTCAACTTGAAACGCGAGAGTTCTGCCACCGTCCCACCACACTCTTCCCCCTCGGCATGTCTATCCCCCATTCAGTCGTTGGATCCCAACTCAATTCCCTTAATAAAAGCTAGTCCGACGTACAGTGCATGTTGTATTATATACTATCTCACTGAGTATGGATTTTACAGATCCAGCTCAGCTGTTTGGGTAGACCGATCTCTTTTCCTGCCCCTCTGAACCCCGAACCGATCCACGACAATACACACATACACCGCACCACCTCCCTTCCCCTTCCTCATCAGCGAGCCTAGATCTTTGCCACCCACACGTTTCGCTGTCAGCACAAAACTCTTAAACATAGTGAATTCTGTCTGTCCTGGCATCACCCTAGCAACAGAACGGAACCGTTCGAATAGAAGAGAACACTGAACTGGATCAGAAAGAAACCTTTTAACAGATTATAATACCCGGTTAGCGGCTGTTAGAATTATTTAGAACCATCAGTTTTGTGAACCAAAATAATTCTTTTTTGTGAAGTTTGTGCTTGTACGTGTTGTGTTTATTTTGTAGTGTTATCAGTTATAAATAGTGATGATATAAACGACAAAGTGAGGTTATTTTTAAGTTTCCGATCAACGAGAATTAAGGACAATGTATGTGTTTTGTACGAAAAATATTTTAGATAGAATAACATGAATTCGGATGTAATTCATTCAATTCTAGGGATATTTTAATTTTATTCGACTATTTCAGTTTTTGGTTTTATAATTTAGTGCTATTTTTTTCATATTTTTACTTCGAAAATACCCCGATATATTTTTGATTATCAGTATTTAAAAAATTATTAGTTGCTTTAAAAATCAGTAAAAATTAATAAAAACACATAGGTATAATTAATTATTGTAAGAAAGTAAGTAGAAAGAATTCAATTATTGACTTTATTTAATTTTAAAATTTGAACGTTTTATTAATTTATAAATAATGATAGAAATTTTTAGACGCGATTTAACTTATTAATTGATCTGTATTGACCGACCAATGTTATTTTAAAGTAAATATAAAAATTTGCGGATATTTGTAGGTTTTAATATTTTTAAATAATTTTTATCATTTTACACAATTTTTACTTACACAGTGGATCTTAAATGTATTCAGTCTTTTTAGCTATTTGGAAAAAGGCTGAATATATTTAAGATCCACTGGGTAAGTAATAGTGAAAAAATAAAATATAAAATATTATAATAAAAAGTACTATTTGAAAAGTTATTATGATCAATAAAAATATGTGATATATATTCATGGCTAAATCATTTTTACTCTTCTATAATCATTTTAAGGATGTAAAAAAACAAGAAATAATTAAAACTAAAATGTTAGAAGGAGTGTAATTTTTTTGATAAATTAAACAATTTTAAAACACGTTATTCTTAATAAATTAATAATTTAATAAGATTTTTTAAAATTATTTACTATAAACATGTCTTGCAGTTTAAATATATTTGATCGCAATCACAAAGATGCCGGGAGGTGTGTTTGGAGATTGAAATGTAAATATTTATCTCTAAAATACAAACTTTAAGAACAGTTAATGCGTGTATTAATATTCAAAATTCAAAAATCATTTTCATAATTAATTGGCAATGTTTATTAATTTTATTCAGCTGTCTTTGTCGTAAAAACAACAAAAAATTACAATACATCAACTGGTATATAGTATATATTATAAAGTACGTAACTACGTTACTATTTATATTTAATGTTATTATCCTTATATTTCTCCTTATTTTATTTATCTTTTTAATTTTTTGTTACTATCGTAAAATAAATCAATTAATAAGATTGTAGTTCAAATGGATTTATAACTTCTGGTTATTAGATTTAGTCCTATTAATTAATTTTCGTACTTTTAAATACGTAATTGCAAAAAAATTGCTATTATAATAATTTAAATTTTTGTTGTGCGCCTTATTCTAAACCTTATATCATATATCTATCAAATAAATATTATAATAGTGGCGTTATTACATACTAGAGGGTCATTGTTAATATTAATTTTCTAATTAAATGTAGTTTTAGTATATATATGTAAATAACATTTCTTAAGAGATGTATTATATTTCGATTTTGGCGAATTTCACAAAATATAACTATCTAAAATAATATTACAAACATTTCACAAATTATTGGACTAATAAGTACATAGACTGTAACACGCCACAGAAATAGTGTAATTTTTTTTTTTAAAGAAATAACATCATCTTAACATCAATAATGTTTTAACAGAAATTAGAATATTTCGATCTGTTAAAGTTATAAAACATCAGAACAAATTAATCACCCTATTTAGGGTTTCTTATATAATCTGGATGCTACTCTAAGTAATTGCCGAACATATATACGAGGGAGCGTTTTTATATTCGCGGAATGGGGGACAAGGAGTGGAAATAAAAAAACCAAATTATTTTTCTTTTTCAATATATTCACCAGCAAGACGGATACATTTTTCACATCTTTCAATTAATTTATTTATACCCTCATAAAAAAATGATTTCTCTTTATCTGCAAAATACTCCGAAACTGCCTTCTTGACTTCATCATCGGCAGTAAATTTTTTACCCCGCAGCTCTTTTTTCATTTTCGGAAACAGGTAATCATCACTCGGGGCCAGGTCTGGGCTGTAGGGTGGGTGATTCACAATTTCGAAATCCACCTTATGCAGAGCAGCTAACGCAACGCGGCTCTTGTGGACGGGCGCATTGTCGTGCAAAAGCAGAACACCTTTTGTCAATTTTCCCCGTCTTTTCTCTTTAATGGCTTCTTTTAGTCGCTCTAATATTGAAGCATAATATTCTCCGGTTATAGAAACACCTTTATCTTTATAATCAATCAACAATATTCCTTCCGAGTCCCAAAATACCGTTGCCATGAGTTTCCCAGCTGATTGTGACACTTTAAATTTCTTGGGAGGTGCTGTGCCCTTTTTATGCCACTGCATGGAGTCTTGTTTGGACTCAGGTTCATAATGATGAACCCAAGTTTCGTCTCCAGTAACAATTCCACTCAATACACCATCCTTGTCTTCATTACAGAGGTCCAAAAATGCACGCGAACACTCTACGCGCTGTTGTTTTTGCGGCGGCGTGAGCATTCTCGGCACCCATCTTGCGCTGACCTTAGACATGCCGAGATGATCGTGTAGGATTTTAAAAATTGTTGTATCGGATACTCAAACCATTTCTGCGAGTTGTTTCTTCTTTAGTCGAGCATCTTCGAGTACAATTTGTTCAACTTTTTGGATAAGTGCTGGCGTGGTCACCTCAATGCTCCCGCCCGGCCTCGGGTCGTCTTCAAGGGATGCCCTTCCTTGTTTAAATAAACTATGCCACTTGTACACCATGGTTTTTCCTGGACAAGAGTCGCCGTAAACCAATGACATCTCATTCATTATGGTCGCGACTGATTTTCCTTGCCTGGTAAGGAACTTTATAACGTCACGATATTCGATTTTTTCCATATTTCACTTTTCACTCCTGATTATGTTACTTGGTTGACGATAGCTCAAAGACTAACTGTCTAATAACAATGAAACTTCGTATTTATACTAATCATGAGCCGCTGCACAGGCCACGCCCCCAATGCGCCTACTCACCCCTCTACAACACGCTCATTCCGCGAATATAAAAACGCTCCCTCGTACCTACCATAAATTTCAAGCAAAATAAATATATAGATATATAGATGTTTTTATTCAATGTAATTACATGTGATAATACGGATAAAATATTTACAAGGTACAGGACAAACTCCAATGACATGTAAAACCATAGGGAACACGTTGAGAAAATAAAAAATTGATTAAAAGCTGTACGTTAAAAATTCGTCAGCTGAATAAAAGCCAACATTTAATAAAATTTGTTTAGCTTGATTTATAAATTGGACAATTTCTGTGAATGTAGATGACTAAATCTATTAGAAATTTTATGACCGCAGTAACAAATAAATCTTTGCGATACTTGAAGCCTATTGTAGGATATCTGCTTGTAACTTTTAGTGCGGAAACTATATCCGTGTGCTTATGTTAGTATGTGTTAGTATGTGTCTGTTGCTTTAACTAAAGAAATGTATCGATCTAAAGAGACAATAAGTTAATAAAACAAATAAATATTGTTATAATCTCAACAAGGTAAATCAGGTCATATCAAAGACATAATACGCAAACACGAAAATTATCAAACAATATTAAAAAAACCATTTCGGCCGTTTGAAGACCCTAATTGAAAAACACAAATTCTAGTGCAATAGAAATTCACAATAAACTTAAAAATAATATTGCTTTGAAACAGTTTGAGGCGTCATTAAAAATAAGGATTACGGCGAGGAGATGTCCCCTAGTGAACGAAGGAACGTGACGCAAATAGTTAGAATTTGTCAAAAATATTTAAATGTCAGTAAATTTGTTTAGGAGCGTGTAATATTTAGCGACGAAGTTTTTGAAAGAAGAGTTTAATAGTAAGAATCTGCAACCTACTATAAAATACGGAAGCGGCTAATTGTGGGGGGGCAACTGGAGTCGGAAATTTGGAGAATACTGAATATAATATAGACTGATTCATTTACATAAATATTTTAAGGAAAATTTGTGTGCCAGTGCAAATAAATTGGATTCAAATTCCGGCAAAATAATAACCCTAAGCATTGCGCCTGCATTGACAAAAATGAATCTCAAAATTCAAGAAACTATTGAATGTAATTTATAAACTATTGTTAATTAAATAAACATAAATTGATGCATAGGGAACAACACTCAAAAACGTTAAATTATTTTATTTGAATGAAAGGATTTCAAGATAAGGGACAATTGTTTTTTTAACAATGACAAAGAGTTCATTCAATATAATTTTCTGGCGAATTCCAAAAGAAAACATCTAGATAGTTATGTTGTTATATAAGTGTTTTTACTTTAGTCCAAGATTTTTCTAATTTTGTCTTATGTATATATGTATGTAAGTACATAATATATTATATATATAATATATGATATAATAGCTACATAATATACCGTTCAATAGTAATACACGTCAGGATAATAGGAGCGTATGTACATATAACTTGTTGATAATCCAGCTTGTCAACAAAGCTATTTTTCTGCCATAGCTACACTAAATTTGGCACTTGAGCCGTTCCCATGTTGCACACGTTGTTGTTTGCTTGGTGAACAGATATACAGTTGAATGGCGGTTAAGAGACATAAGTGCTGTCTCGTCTATGTGACAAATGAACGTACAGTTCCTCTCACTACTTTATCCATTCAACTATTATGTTGTGGTTTTAGTAAGCCCACTGTCTTGATTGACCCAAATAATTTGCACTAATAAGTTATAATTTTACTTTTAAGAATCAAACTGCTTTTATTCAAAATGTAAGTATATTGAAATAAAGTTTTGCGTTTACTTAAAAATAGTTTTTTATTTGATCCAAAATATTAGCTCCTGAAGTAATCTTTCACTTTCACATTTTTTAAATATTTGCTCATATCATGTTCACTGCCTTGCTAATAGGTGGCTCAGAACGGTAATTGAATTAATGCACTTTGCATTGTTTAAATTTCTATCAAGTACCCATGGCATCGGAAACACTACCACAATAACCAGACGCCGCCAAATATGAAATATTTGTGTCTACAAATGTGAAAAATTCTAAAAGAACACATAATTTTTCAAATAAAAGGACGAAAAAAAGAATGCAGCGAAGTCAGTTCGGAAACTACTAAAATTACTTAATTCAATGGGTATACGAATGCGAAGCATCATTGAAGCAAAAGGCAACTTCACACGGTATTAGTTATAGTTTAGATCGTGATGTATTATGATTTAAATACATATGTTTTACAGTGGACGAATATTTTTTTGTTGTATGTTTCGAAGAGTAAAGGGTTTGAATTTTATTTAACATTTACTTACATTTAAATGTAAAATAGAAAAATATTCTGACAGGATTGTTTTGGTAATTTTCTAGTTAGCACAACGATCATTTTGAAGGCGCACGATTTAGTTTACGTCTGACCGGTATATAATACAAAAATTGAATGAAGCTTGTATTTAAATTCTTGAGACCATATACTTAACCTATGCAATTAACCTGCAGTGTATATATATATATATATAAAATGCACATACACGAAATTGTATGTATAAACAAAAAGCTACAAACTGTATTGGTTCTTAACAATTTGCAATATTATAATTCTTAGTAAAGTTGTTTTGCTCTTTCTTCACAATTAACTTAACTTTTTTCAGTGTAATGATGTAAAAAAAGTCTTCAAATATTTGAATACATTTTTTTGAAATTGTTATCTCTAGAAATTTTTAAAATTGAATTTATATAATAATAGCTTTTCAGGTAAATAAAACAAACATGCAAATTATCAATTTTATTAAAATATTAAGATAAATATCTATCAAATATCAGTCATCCTTACCTCTTCAACTATTTACTTTTTGTTTTAATTATGAATTTGTCAATGGATAATATTATATTTATCTACAGTATTGTAAAGTTCTATTGATATACTTCTTATGTACACCGCAGGCCATAAGTTTGAAATCAGTTCCAGTAAATTCATAAAAATTAAAATTTATCTATGTTACGTTCGTATTACTTTGATATAAGTACAAAGGATTATTCTTAAGTACATTATAAAGCTTTACATAAAAGATGTAGTTTTAAATGCATTAATAGTTGGAAAATAACCAGAGATTAAGGAAACTCTGCCTGCGGTATTATTTATTTATGAACGATTACCTGGAATGGAGAAATTTTATTGCAGACCCTTCCGCATAAACCTTTTGTAATTACATTTAGTTTTTATATTTATAAGTATTTATACATTTTGAAGTAATGAGAATATTTTAGTTGCTTCGTATCATTTAAAGTGTGTAGACACATAAAAGTGTGTAGAATCAGTAAACATCGTTTGATTATAGCGAAGAGAAAGCAGATATCGCTAGAAAAACGTGTAGAAATTATTAGTCATCATAATCGGGGAGATTCTATACGGGATATCGCGAAAAGAATGAAGATATCGTACAAAGCTGTACAAAATACAATTAAAAGATACCAGTCTACTGGAGGGTATACGGACAGAAAACGATCAGGAAGACCAAAAATTACAACTCCTGCAGAAGATCAGACAATTATATTGACGTCGAAAAGAGATAGAAGATTAACGGCCTCGCAAATCCGCGGGGAGTTTAACAGGGAGCGTGAAACTCGGATATCTTTAACCACAGTAAAAAGGCGGCTCAGAGCGGCTGGACTGATGGGACGTGTAGCAGTTCGCAAACCGCTTCTACGTCCGCAAAATAAAATAAAAAGGCTACAATGGGCTAAGTTACACAAAGATTGGACAATAGAACAGTGGGAAAAAGTACTATGGACCGACGAATCAAAGTACGAGGTCTTCGGTTCCAGACGTCGGATATTTGTAAGAAGAACTGCTACGGAAAAAATGTTACCGCAATGTGTGGTGCCCACGGTAAAACATGGTGGCGGTTCTGTAATGGTTTGGGGATGTTTTTCTTCGGCTGGTGTAGGAGATCTGGTGAAAATCGACGGAGTTTTGAAAAAGGAGGGTTACAGACAGATACTCGAACACAACGCTGTGCCCTCCGGTCTGAGATTACTTGGAGAAAACTTTATATTCATGCAAGACAACGACCCAAAACATTCTTCTCATTTATGTAGAGGATATCTCCAACAACAGGAAGCTGACGATGTTTTACAAAACATGGTTTGGCCGGCACAATCGCCAGACCTCAATCCAATAGAGCTGTTGTGGGAAGAATTGGATAGAAAAGAGCGCGAAAAGTGTCCGACGTCCCAGACTCACATGTGGCAAGTTATACAAGATTCTTGGGCAAATATACCCAATGAAACCCTTACAAAATTAGTGTCTCGTTTACCGCGATTGTGTGCTGCCGTCATTACAGCAAAAGGAGGGTATTTCGATGAAAAGTCCGTTTAGTTGATAATAAAAATAAGTGGATGTAAATAAATAAAATTTGCTGTTTTTCCTGCTTATTTTATAATAAAACGTTTTGGTATATTAATATTGTTTTATTTTTGCAATGTTTGTTAAAGCCACTACAATATTTTCATTATATTCAGAAGTGATTCCTAACTTATGCAAGTGATTCCAAACTTATGGCCTGCAGTGTATATAGTCAAATGTAAGTAAGTGACAAAATATTATAATTAAAAAAATGATTAATAATTAATTGAATCTAAATATTAGATATTTTCTATATTAATTCATGTATATGTGAAAAAAATAATAGTTAGTGCATATAATTGTAAGCGAGGTAGTAGGTCTGTTAGCTCGTAACAGGAGAACAGAATCAAATCGAGTATAAGTTTATTTCCGTAAATCACATTTAAAAAAAAAATTCGATGCAAATAATAGCCACAAAAGATTAATTTGATAATATATTTGTGTACAAGATATGTACACGTTTATGTATAGGTAGACACAGTTTAATTCTTTTGAAAAGAAAACAAAAGTAAAGTTCTCAAATCCCCACAATACGCTATATTAGGGCAATCTATAATTTAAATAATGTTAAAATTCTGTTGCAAATATTTTAGATATTTAAAAATCATTTTCCTGAATATATTTTACCTCGTTTTGTAAATTAAAAATGTTCAAAATTCAATTCGTAAATATATTAATTTAAAGCTAGTGTTGGGTTTTTGTATTTTACAATTTCTTGGTTTATTCTTTATAGAATTTTGCTTTTAGAAGCAACATTTATATTTTTAAAATGTTAAATATATATTTTTACTTTACGAGATTTTTCTTACGTCCAAATTTTTTGAATGGATATAAAACATTATATCTTTAATTTTTTTATATAAGAAAAGAAAATCTATTAAGTGTGTTTAAGTGTATTAATTTATAATACTTGATTTTGGCTCGAGTAATTTGGCGTTTGTCAAAAATCAAGTCAACATTTTAATACAAATTTAACATATATTTATTTGCCCACCTTCCAATCTGGCTATGTTTTAAATATAGAACAGTAACTCCCGAATTTCAATTTAATTTTGTAAATCATTAATTACACATTTGATATCATAAGTTGTATTTTTTATTATATTTGTATATTTTTCTTTTTAAATGCTGGAGCGAGCAGATCAAATTAAAAATAAATTATATGTAGGTATATATTTTTATTTCACAAAATTTCGTACATGTGTAGGATAATTTTGTAGCTGTTTGCTATATCCTTCTTTTAAATTTGTTTTACATCATTCAAGATAAGTCCTCATAAAAATGTGTATGTACATTTGAAGAATGCTGTTTGCGGGCGGATCCACATAAAACCACTTCCCAAGATAAAACTTTTCTTGTAATTTTAAAATTAAAAAGTGGGACTATATTTTTTATTATGTAAAAATAGTATCACAGAGTAATCCAAATATTACAAGAGTTTGATAATTATTTGAACACAATGTATTTATTACAATTTTAATGATTTAATAATCAATTTTTGATGAATTAAGAAATCGAGATAAGTCTTTGGAGGTGTAAATTTTACCAAAAATTCAAATCCTATCCGTGTCCGAGACAAATTTCCGAAGCAAGTTTGAAATCTGAATCGTTCTTTCTTTGAGTATATAAAAATTGCAATTAGTTATATAAATATATGTATTAGACTATAATTGTAAATTTAATTGACTAGAGATAGTCACGAATATCACACACCAGTCAAGTCTAGGTTGACACCAGAAGTGGAGAAAGCACGCGTGCATGAGCAAAAATGAAAGCATCAATTTTCATAGTAAATTTCATTTTTACATTCTCTTGATGATGAACCCCGACTTGAAGCAATAGCATAGTATTAATTTCGTTAGACGAAGACCAAAAGGCCGTTATAGTGATGAACCTATACAGAAAATATTTTAAACATTAACCATAAGTCATGATTTGGTCATGCATAACAACTAATGGCACCAAACTGTATTTTGTAGAGAGCAAGCACCTTGAATCTAGTGCAATATAAAAAGATTGTTTAAACTGTATTTTTTCCTTTTCTACACTTACTAAATAAAGAAAGATCAAACAACTCCATGCAGAATGAATGGGCTTACCATACAGCGAAATCGATTAAAAATCTATTTCAAGAGCATAACATAGCTCTTTTGCCCTGGCCGAGAAACTTATCTGATCGAAATCCGATCGAAAATGTATGGAGCTTATTCTAAAAGATAATACTCACAGACATTGACAAGAGAACGCAACACTGCAAGAAATAGTAAAAGTATTTCCCGTATACCAGATAGATTAGTGCAGTCATTACAGCCAAAGAAGGATTAATAAATTTAACAATATTAAAGTAATATCTTCTATAAGGTCTAAATATATATTTTGTAGTATGTGACTATTTTTGTTTTATTTATGATAAATTTGAAAATATACCAAAATCAGACAGAGGTTCTAATTCAATTGCAAAGTACTGTATATCTGCAATTATGGAAAGCCAAGGACAAACATGAACATTTTTGATCAAGACTGCTGTTAACAACTTTTCTATTAATACTTAAAATATAAAGTTCAAAAACCAAATTTTTATTTTAAGTAAATATTAATGATAGTCTTAATTATTTATTTTTGAAAATATTTAAAAGTCGTAGAACAAAACTTCTCGACTATAGTATGATATTTCATAAGAGCGGTTACAGTGTACTATATTATTCCAGTAATCTTTGTATGTATTCAGATAAATTATAAGTTGTTTTTGCATTTCATAAACCTCCAAAGTGTTTATACAATGGCTGTAACTAAGCGAGCCTCTTTTGGGACAGATATTTGATGTTTACATTTTCTATCCAAGATTAATGCACGTCATAATTCATGGTGGAATTGAGTACTGTTCATATACGCAGATCTAAATAAATATTGAATATAGCTTTATAATAATATTTTGTTTTTTAAGAATTGAAATTTTTAATTGTTAATATAGCACCTGTTTTTATTCGAAATTTGTATATACACTACAGTCCATAAGTGAGGGATCAGTAGATGAAATTTAAAAAAAAACATGCACGCTTAGTGAAACAAAACGTATATTTCTACAAAACTATATCTAGTTTTCCTTATACAATTTCAACATATTCTGTAGAATTTCTTATCATATTCGACTTTCGTCGAAGTATCCACCTCTACGCTTAATGATTTCTTTACAAATATTAAGCAACCGCGATACAAGTTTCTGGAGCGTATCCATTGGATACGCACCCTTGTAAGTTGCTCCCAAAGCTGTTTCTGCGATTGTGGACAGCTTTCTCTCACGTTTCTATCTAATTCATCCCACAGTAATTTGACAGGGTTGAGATCGGGTGATTGTGGTGGCCAAATCATATTTATCAGCACCCCTTCCTCCTCTTTTTGATTCACATAGTTTTTACAAAGTTGGGAAGTGTGTTTGGGACCATTATCTTGTTGTAGGTGAAAACCTTCACCAATTAACCTTAATCCAGACGGAATTGCATGTTCCATGCTCCAAAATCTTCAGGTACCCCTCTTTTTTTAAAATGCCTTCAATGCGGTACAAATCTCCGACACCATCAAAGGAAAAGGATCCCCAAACAAGCACAGAACCTCCCCCGTGTTTAACAGTTGGCACTACACATTCGGGTAACATCCTTTCACCCACTTGTCTTCGAACGAAAACTCGTCGATTATTACCGAACACTTGGAACTTTGACTCATCTGTCCATAACACCTGCTTCCACATTTCCATGTCCCAGTGTCGATGGTCCTGGGCCCATTGTAACCGTTTTTTATGATTTCGTGGATTCAATAATGGTTTTTGAGCTGCAATACGCCCATGTAGTCCCGCCTTTGTCAAACGTCGTTTTACACTAGTCAGTGACACCGGCTTTCGATGGCCTTCATTCAGCTCTGCTCGAAGCTGACGAGCTGTGAGGCGCCTATTTCGTTTTGATAGTATTTTTAGGCGCAAATCCTCTTGTCTGGTAATTATCCTCGGCCTTCCGCAACGTTTTATTGGTTGTAATGATCTACTTTGTGAATATCGTTTCACTGTTCCTTGCACCGCGTGATAAGATAAATTTAACTTTTGGGTTATTTGCCGCAGTGAAAATTTTTCACCATGTAGCGTTATTATAGAACTACGTGTTTCTGCGCTAAGTTCCTTTCTTTTCGGCATTTTTATAAGTTCCTTTTACGTCTGTTCTCAAATACTCGTATTGCAACTTACTCGGACAAATGCTGCATGAAAACTAATTTTTAAATTGCTAAATAGTTTACTATGAATTTCTAATACCATTATAATAATATTGCGTTGTAAATCCTATTAAATTTATTGGGGTATATAAACTATTTCTATTAAATAGACGCCATAGAACTATTAAAAGGATTTACAATATTTTTCAGAAACAAATGTATTTATCTAATTTATAATAATAATCCGAATAATCCTTCTCAGAATTACATTTACAACTGTTATTTCAATTATTCTCACCAAAACAGGTAAAAGTCTAAGGGATGTGTCTAAAATACAAGTGTTTTGTTATTTATGATAAGTGATCCCTCACTTATGGCCTGTAGTGAAAATTCCAGAAAGCATACGTTTTCACATTGCATCTGGATGAGTATTTTCCAACGCTTTTGTTATCCTTTCGAAAGAAGAATAGAAAACTTCTGGGCTATATTATTTAGAAACGCTGTCTTTAGAATTTAGACTTTCTTTAAATTTGTTATTCACATTAAAATAAAGCAGAATGCACTTGGCAGTTTTATAATCTAGATGATCAAAAAGCAAAAAAAGTTGGATATAAAATTTTTAGAAAAAAATAAAATTGTCTAATCAAAATAATCAAGAAGCAGTAATAATAGTACCGATTATGACGTCAGTAACAGGTATTACATCAAAACAATTTCCAAATCTTATAAACTCTAGAAAGTTCTCATACACATAGAAATATACAAAAGCAATCATCATAAAAACAACAGATATAGTCGGAAAGATTTTCAATCAACAACAGAAGATCTCAAATTTGATCAGTATCCGCCATTTAATCAACACGATCGTAACTATAAGAATCACATTCCAGTGGGCGCACGAAACATCGCAAAACTTGCAGTAAATACCGTTTTGTGATGGATAACAAAACCGTACAATATCAGTCGTGTACAATCTGAATTCAAACCTATAGATGGGTTGAGTGAAAAGTTTTCTGACAGGAAGTGTAGGAAAAGTATATGTTATAATAGAAATAGTTTCTTATAATAAAGGATTCTAATACTGTTAGGTTTGTACAACTTGAGCCTTACGGTATAATCTGTTAAAAATGTAGTGTTTTCTCTAGTCAAGGGTAAATATGATATCAATATATTAACTTCTAGGGCTGATCCGTACATACCCGTTTTCGTATGTGACGAAAAGAAACGGGAATGTACGTATCCGAATTAGAAAATAGTTTTGATATTTAGCATTACTTTTTTAATTAGAGAGATAGCCGTGGCTAGGGCTACGCATCGAGCGTCTATATTGCATTAGATAAATACTGTTTAAAAACACTACGTGCTCTTACGTAAGATAAAGCAAAGAGGATGGTTACACAAAAAAATAATTGCAAAATTACAGTTATTTCAACTTACAGTAAACATGTAACTGTAAATAGTGAATTAAACTTACTTTGATGTGAAAAATATCTAATTTTTACTTTTACAGAAGAAACAATAATACATTACCAATTTTTGTTTAAAATATTTTTTGAAAAGAAAACATAAAACTTGCAATTTTAACACACATCTGGTTTTTAGCAATTTCATATCTTTTATTAATTGTAAATAGTTCAAAATCAAGCCGGCTGATAGCTCGGTGGTAAATTACTGGCTTTTCACGACGAGAGTTGTTACGTCCTCGTCACGCCTTTATTAAATCGGACGTATTTGCGTCTGTACTGCATATGTAATTCTAATCGCATATGTGCATTACCTTTCGTACGTTTATTTAGGTTTTTCTCGAGAGCAACCTAGCAAATTCATGGCGTTTATTAATTAAAGTTCAAGTTGTTAATTAACTCAAGTTAGTAAAATAGCTCTTTTCAATCATTCTAATAAATTAAATCTTTAATTTTGTATTACAATTTTAATATTAAATTGTGCATTATCGATCTCAGTTTTATAATTAAGTTATGACGTATATCGCGCGTAGTGTTTTTGTACAGCTATCTGGCTTAAATAATGTTATTTGCCATACTAAATTGATTATTTCTGATTATGAACGTAATATATGTTCGTTTGGGGAATTATTTGTGGTATTTAATTTTTGAAGATTATATGTATATATTATTAAATTTCTTTTCCTGTCTCTTGTCGTATTAAGCGACAAAGATTAGCTTGGCTTGTAGGTCCGGCTGAAAGAATAGGTCTACCGTATAATTAGCGCGTCCTCTAAACCAGTCAACATATGGATGAATATTTCTGGTTCTACAATAAACATTGTATCATTACTTATATCTGTACCCTCCTTTGCAACCTACAAATTGTAATAATGCTTGTGTTGCCGAACATCGATCCGTCTTCACTATTAGACGGCGTTTTTTAATACTGTGCCGTCCTTAAAACATTTATAAATTAATATTTTTCGTTCCCACCCCTGAACAGCTCAAGCCAGGTGGAATTCCCAAACGCGGCAACAGGTAGGTTCGGGAGGGGTAGCAACCCTCACTTGGTTAAATTTATATTCTTTCTTTTGTATTGGATGACGTCGCGGGTCCGATGGCCTGCTATCCGGGAAAGTTTTCCGTGATTTTCCAAAGCCCCTGCAATTGGCGTTAAGCTGTTGGGTTGGATGTGAAGGCATGCATTTCTTATTATTACATAAAATCATTATGGAAATGTATTTTAATAAATTGATCGTGATTTTATGTATTATTAATGCACTCTTCCAGCCTCCTTTCTGGTGTAAAATAACCAGTAATATAACTAATTTTTTTTTAAGTGTATTCAATTATAATAATAATAAATTGGACGATTTTCATGTAATTCATAATTTTAAAAGAATATTTGTTTTTAAATAACTATTCTCTCCTCCATGATACTTTTTTTTCTAATGGAATTATTAATTTTTGTTTATTTGTAGTTTTGAGAAATAAATAGTTGCATAAATTGTTTTTTCGTTGCTTTGTGTCATAAACATATGTTAATTTTATCTTATTTTCAAAGATTTTTCGGCCCATTTAAAATACCGTATTCATTATAAAACAGTTTTTAAGAACAAGTGTCATGCTGTCAATGTGATATTTTTATTATATAATTTTATCACCTTTTGTGAGTCCAACACCTTTGTGAATTTAACAAAAGTGAAAAATGGAGAAAATATTGTAATATTGGGTCTGGGAAAAAGTTCGTGGCGTTTTTCCCGATAGATGGCATTGGTTGCCGATAACTAAAGAACAACAAGTCACAGCGACACCACCGAGGGCTCGTTTTTTAGATGACCTTCCGAACGTTAGTTTGAGCGTAGAAACATTGCAATCGGTGCAGTGGTTGGAAAGTTATTCGCACTTGAAAATGGAGAAGAATAATGAGAAATTTCGCTATATTCTGCAATATTATTATGATAAGGGGAAGAACGCTGCGCAGGCTTGTGATAAAATTTGTGCTGTGTACGATGAAGGTACTTTATCGAAATCTGTTGCGCGGAAATGGTTCGCTCGCTTTCGTTCTGGAAATTTCAATGTGAAAGATGAGTCACGCTCCGGTCGTCCAATCACTGAAAAATCTGATGAAATTCTTGAAAAAGTCCAACAAGATAAGCATATCAGCAGTGTCGATATTGGCATGGAGCTAGGCATTGACCACAAAACTGTTTTGAACCATTTACACAAAGCTGGTTACAAAAAAAAGCTTGACGTATGGGTTCCTCATGAGTTGAGCGTGAAAAACATGATGGACCGAATTAACATCTGCGATGCGCTGCTGAAACGGAATGAAATCGAGCCGTTTCTGAAACGTTTAATAACCGGAGATGAAAAATGGATTACGTACGATAATCGGAAGCGTAAAAGATCGTGGATAAAGGATGGTGAGCCGTCACAAGCGTTCGCTAAGCCAACATTGACGCCAAAAAAAGTGATGCTGTGTGTATGGTGGGACTGGAGGGGAATCGTCCACTACGAGCTACTTCCAACTGGTCAGACGATTGATTCTCAACTCTACTGTGCACAACTAGAGAGATTACGCCAGGCGATTGAAAGAAAACGGCCCGAATTGATTAATAGGAAAGGTGTTGTCTTCCATCATGACAACGCCCGACCACACACTTCTTTGATGACCCGTCAAAAATTGAGAGAGTTTGGTTGGGAAGTTTTGATGCACCCACCTTACAGTCCGGATATAGCACCCTCTGACTATCATCTGTTTCGATCTCTGCAGAACTGTCTCAATGGAATTAAGTTGGTTTCAAAAGAAGCCTGTGAAAACTACTTGATTCAGTTTTTCGACCAGAAACCACAGAAGTTTTTCACCGATGGGATCATGGATCTACCAAAAAAATGGCGAAACATTGTCGATAATAATGGAGCATATTCGGTTTAAATGAATTTGTCCACGCGCCATGCGGGGACCAGTTGAATTTTACTGAAAAAACGCCACGAACTTTTTCCCAGACCCAATATTTTAAGAATGGATAAAGCTAACAAAATGTCATTATTTTATTTTAAAACACTAATCAAAGGTCCGTAAAAATATCTGTCGTAAGGGTCATCCAAAAAGCGCGCCTACATGTTTCTTTTTAATAAAACAAACTACCGAACTACATCTGAAACAAAATATCAATGTCCACCACGATTGAACTTTTAGACATGTTACTGGAGTTATTTCACGATTGCAACTTGAATGTTGTTCTCGTATAACTTCTTCTGAAGTTATACGTCCAAGAAATTTCGATCGCATGTGATTTCGAGTTGTATGACATGTAGAAATAGATATCAAACACGTCAATGTGATTCAATTGTGGCCATAAAAAGCCATTCAGCATTAACTTATATCGTTCAGCATTCACAGTAACGGGATTTTCGCTATCAGAAGAATGGTTCAAATGACACCATTTGCCCAAAAATGCGCATCAAAGAATATTTTTTTGTGGACGTAGAGATTTCTCATGAATAACACGACCCATCCTAGATACAACAAATCCATTCATTGTGAAATGAGCTTCAACACTAAACAATTTTTTTTCACTAACCATTAAATTAAAAATTGATTTGGCCAATTATTTACACCAAAAACTCATGAATTTGCGAGTATTTTTCAAAGAACGTCCATTTTCATAAGTCTGAATATGCTTATGGTTAAGATTGCTCCAGCAAAACAAAATGACTTGTCATGTGAAGAGACGTTAGATGTACACATGTGACAGTGCAGATATCTAGGCGGCGCAATTGGATGACCCTTTATATATGAATTTGCTATCCACGAGTGTCCTTTAATGGTGAGAATCGTAATATTTTTGGAATAATTATTCGAACAATTTTCGTTTATTCTTTGTTACTGTTGTCGCCCTCTCGTATTTGTCAGCCTAAGGTTGCAATTAATATTATTGGGGAGGGGTTATAGACCTCTTCGATGTTTTATTTTTGTCTTAATTATTAGATTTGTATTATTATTGTAATAATATTTATTTAAATTTATCCCCAGTATTCTGTGATTAATTGCCGTAACAATGAGTCGGTATTTTGCTTTTCCCACGTCTTGTTTTTTCTTATGACATCATAGAAATATAAAAGACAATGGCCCCAACGCTTACCATCTCTATCGAGTACTAACTTCGTACCATTAAAAGTTTGTCGCCTGATACGACGCAGTAAGAGGTTCAATTTGGATGCAGTTTATAAACCGCAAGCATGTGGATAAGGTTCCATCTTGACTTTGCGCTGGCGTCTTACTGGAAGGACGACATATCTCATTAATTAACCCTCTAATTCAAGCGTGAGGTACGTAATTTCTAAACCTTTGTATTACATAGTGGGCTAATTTTTTTCTTTGTCTATATTTTCCACGTTAACTTTAGGGTTCCTGTCCTATCTTTGGTTGTATGTTAATTACTTAATGGATTAGGTTCTTGATTTTATGAAAATCACGTTTCTATCTTATAAAGAAGACGGAGCTTACTCCGCTTGAATGCAGCCATTCTATTGTCTTAAGGTTCCAGCGAAGCCGTTTGGCACCTATTTATCGTTCAACGGCAAGAGAGGATTGTAATTTAGCCAAGGATCCAGAACTTTTCGTAAATATATCATTTAAATATTTATTATCATTCGTATTTGGTTCATAAAACTGTGGAGATAATTATTTAGTTTAGTCTAATTACGGGCTAGTTTGAGAGCTATTAGATCCTAGGTCGTTACTTTTGGGCTAGAGTTTGATGTGAAACGCAAAACAATTATACAAACTTTTATTCAAACGTTGCACATATTTAACGCTTTAACTAATTGTTGACTCGTTAGCCAGCCGTTTATTAAATTTGCACACTTAATTTACAGCCTTAATTTAATTAATTAAAGGCTTGTTAATCAACTGTTCACCATTTAAATATTACTTACAAAACTCGATAATTCTAATTTACTTGTTAATAAATTGCTTATTATTTAAATATTACATTCGTAAATTTTATAGCTCTGATTTAATTAATTAAGTGTTAGTAAATTGTTCATTATTCAGATATTATTTTCATACATTTGATAGCTCTAATTGAATTAAGAGCTCGTTAGACGGTTGGCCTTATTTAATTAGTTTTGCTAGCTGACTATTAATTAGTAAACCATCCACTATTTACAATAGTTTTTTCAATAATCTTTTGCCTTATAGGCCACTGTTAACTAGACTCTATATATGTATTTACTGGTTTATTGTAATTATTGGTTCAGTAGTAAACTGAACATTGTTTGTTAGGAAATACTTAATAAGTGACATTTATATAAAGAATATTTTGTATGACTAGTATGAACCAACTATACGTATAGGTGGAGTAAATTAACTACAGTTCCAAACTGTAACTTAGACGTTTCTTCTTTTTTTTTAATACCTATCTAGTCTATATCTCTAAATACAGTGTGTAAGCCAGATATTCATAACAAACACAATAAACTAATATTCTTTAATTTTTCTTTATTTGGCTATAAAATACTGTGGCGCTCTATTAGATCTTATTCACAGCGATTGAGCTATTTTTAGCACCCTGGAGGTCAAGCAAAGGGGTCGTTTAAGGTGTTTATTTATTGTCTTGCCAAGAGCAGAGGGCGTTACAGGCTAGATATATCTTCTTGTATCTTTCGTGTTAGAAGTACTATTGAATAATTCGCAAGATTTTAAATACTATTAACAAAGAAAAATTATTTGTAATAATATAATGCCTAAATATTTTTTTTTCTATTTCTGTTTCATTTTCATATTCAATAATTTATGTCTAATTTTAGGGGCAATTCTTTTGTTTTAGAAGAGTAAGTTACAATAAGTTAAATCTCACAAAAAAATTAGTCCCTCAAAGAGCATACCATTGTACTGCTTTGTAACGGTCAGGAATTTTTCCCTTAGCAGTTAATCCCATATAAATTCGTTTTCTTTCAGATGTAAGTAAATTAGTAAATACCAGTGCATTAAAATATATACACATGCATATATGCGATTACTTACGCTTATAATTAATGTAATTTAGGTTGATATTAAGTATAGTTGGTGTTGCTGAAAACGTATGTAAAAATATCACTGTCGTTTGTCTATGTTAACTACTGTTTATAATATATATTGACATGGCTGATAAAGAATTTTAAAGTATAATGGTTATGCTTTAAAATTCTTTATCAACTATCGAATAGTAATTCAAAATATTTTTCATATACGTTTACTTTAATGGAAGTAAATTACTGTAATTATTTCTAATTTCGCTTTGTGTAATTAACTAAGTACAAATTTTTGTATTAGTACAATACATTCAATTTATAAATATGTGAAAAATAAAAATTTATTGTAAATAATGTAAATAAGTATAAATAAATAGTGTGTTCTAGTTCATTTCGTTATTTTTTAACCCCTCCTATCTTTTGAATACCTGTAGTTTTAGTGATGGCAGTTACGAGGGTAGTTTGACAAGTAGTGAGAATGGAAAAGAAAAACGAATTTTTTAAATACAAAATAATTTTTATTTTTCAATATATTCTCCTAAAAGAGCAATACATTTATTCCAACGGTGCTCCAATGCCCTTATGCCATCTCTAAAATGCGATTCCGGAAGGCTTGCAAAATACTCATTTACGAAGATGATAAGCTCGTCGTTAGACGAAAATTTCTTTCCACCTAGTGCCGTTTTCAATTTTGGAAAAAGGTGGAAGTCGGAAGGGGCTATATCCGGCGAATAAGGCGCATGCGGTACTAATTGGAAATGCAACTCGTGGATTTTGGACATCGCAACTGTGCTGGTATGCGAGGGAGCGTTGTCTTGGTGAAACAGAATCTTTTTCTTTGCCATTCCTGGCCGTTTAACACGAATCTCAACATTTAATTTTTGTAGAAGTTCTGCATAATATTGTCCGTTTATTATGGCATCTTTCTGAAGGTAATCAATGAGCAAAATGCCCTTTGAATCCCAAAAAATTGATGCCATCACCTTGTTTGCCGATAAAGTGGTTTTCGCTTTCTTTGGAGGTGCAGAACCACGTTCTAACCATTGTTTCGACTGTTGTTTAGTTTCGGGTGTACTGTAGTGTATCCAAGTTTCATCGCAAGTAACAAGTCGTCTACAAAAATCAAATGGATTCCGCTTATGAAGGTCCAAACACTCATTGGAAATGCGCAAACGAGTGAACTTTTGATCAGTCGTAAGCAGTCGCGGCACCCATCTTGTCGAAAGCTTGGAAAGGCCCAATTCTTTCGTTAAAATGTGGTGTACGCGTTCCGTTGAAATGTTTACCATGTCTGCTATCTCTCTCACTTTGAGTCGTCGATCTTGCGTAATAATATTATGGATTTTTATAATCATTTCCAGAGCGCGCTTCTTTAACACAGCTTGTTTTGCCACGTTTAAATTCATTTACCCATCTACTTATTGTGGCGGATGATGGAGCAGATTCACCTAATGTTTCCCCTAACTCATCTTTTATTTCGGTAGCTTTCATACCCTTAATTACGAATTATTTAATCACCGCACGATACTCTGCTTTTTCCCTTTTAACAAAACGACGTGTTGCTTCTTTTTCAATCAGCTGTCAAAAATAAACTAATCAACCGATTTATCTAAATATCGGAATGTAAACATATAAATAGGCAACCTAAATTACAGTGCATTTGTTTTACCAATTAGAGCGCTACCTATGTATGTGTCATTCTCACTACTTGTCAAACTATCCTCGTAGTTAAAAATGCCCAAAAACCATATTTTATTTCCTTATATATTTTATGTATGCGTGGAAAAATCTAAGAAATAAAAGTGAAGGAAGTGTTATTAACACTGCCTCAAGTGAAGGACACAGGAAGTGAACATAAACCATGAAAAATCAATTTCATTCGAACTTATGCGCTGAAAGCTACCCCTCAAGTGTAACTTTTCCTGCTGTGTATGTACTGAATTCAATATTGCGAGCGATATCTTGCTTATTTCCGACAGTGCAGGAGCGGGCAAGGTGTTGTTAGAAATGGTTTATAGAAATATGGAACCCATACTTTTTTAAAGTATCCCCAATGAACCAATCTAGAGTCCATTTTTACGGGATGCTTCCTCTGTTTATGACTGAAGAGCTAAGAGTTTGAACTGCAGTGCTATTAACGAAAATATTTAGTTTAAAATAATGTTAAATATATATTAAATTATTGCCGAATTAATTTCCTCGAAATTGGCACTGTGATCATGTTGATTGTAACTTGTAAATTATGTACTTGATGAATAGCAGTTTTTAAATCATTTTGTAAGGCTATGAAGGAAGTCACTTTGAACATTGTGTTGTAGCACTTTTTATGATAAATGTTTGATTTTTTTGTAGTTACTGTCTAAACAACGTAATCTGATGTGCAGACAGTGTCACTTAACTCACTTATACTCTCAAATTGGAAGAAGAAAAATATGATATTTTAGAATATAATGGATTTCGATCAGCTAGTGGAAACATCGTAAATAACAGGATCACTTGATTTGTTTCACAATGTATTGTGAGTTGTATTATTTGGGGTAGTTTAAATATACAAACATATTTGGCAAAGAACCGTCAACTAAGTACATCTCTCAAGAAGATGTAATATATAAACAAATTTTATATTTGAACGAAGCGTACACGTCAACAAAATTAAGTTTAAACATGTTAGTAAATCGGCTAAGTAGCGAGTGTTACGTTTTTGTTATGAAAAAGTATTAAGAAAGATCAAGAGTGCGATAAAAAAAATAGAACGTGGCTGAAAAAGGCAAAAATATTTGAAACTATTTGAATTTGGAAAATATGACGAATAAGAGGTAGAAATGAGAAAAAAATGTGGAGAAGATCAAGGAAGATGTCGAAATGTTGTGGAGAGAGATAGCAAGGAATGGAAACACACAGAAAGCTTTCAAACAATGATTACGGAAAACCGATCTAAGTTGACAAGACGCGAGAGCAAAAGTCCCTTCTAAAAAAATGACCCAGAGAGCAGCAATCAACGTGAGCACACAGAAATTGATTTTATAATTAAGATAACTATTCGGTGATAAATAGGTATTTGTTTGACATTTACTCCGCGAAAGTGGTCTTTTCCAAGCAAATCGACAATAAAAAGATTTTTGGAATATTTGCTGAATATGATATGGAGATATTTCGGTGTACACGGTTTAGTATTCGTTAAAAATTTAAATTAACTATTAACTACTTAAGTTCTTATTTAACTTTGCAGAATATAGGTTTGGTAATCACAGATAGTCTTGAATTCTATAAGAGATTCAAAACATTATATTTGGCCCTGTGTTTTATTGGAGACGAAGAATTATGTTCAGGTGTTGTAATGGCTTCATTAAAAGGTATAAGGATACGAGAGCGTGTGTGTTCATTCGGATCGTGAGGATGCTTGTTACTTGAATAGAAAGTAAATTGTTCTTAATAATAAATAATAAATTCTCATTTTTAAAGAAGACGAACGGTGAAATCTAAGCCGTGCTACAGTCTGTTTATGGGGATCAATCTTCATCGATTGTAACCATAAAATGATGGACATTAGAGTCTTAAATACCAGTCTATTTGATGAACAACACAGTGGTCATTTAAAAGATTGTGTATTCTAGAAATTATGACGAAAGTACATGATATGGTGCTAGATAACCATTAAATAAAATTAGATGAAGTAGCAGAGACTCTACATATATATATATATATATATAAATCACTGATGTATATATATATATATATATATATATATATATATATATATATATATATATAAATATATACATATACATCAGTGGTTTCGATGATGCATAATAAATTGGGTATGAAAATGAAAAACTATGTGCAAAATAGGCTCCGCATTTAGTGACTGTAGACTAGCAATGCGAAGAAGAACCCATTTCAACCCTCAATTTAGCTTAACTTCGCCAAATTGAGGGTTGAAATAGGTCCTACATAATTTTTGGCACCTAACAATGACAGCTCATTATGCCTGGGTATATAGTTTAAAAATGGCGTATCCATTATCAATAAAAACAATGGAGTAAGGCTGAGATAACTGTTCCGAAGAAGTCGAAGATCGTACAATCGGTCAGAGAAGTTATGTCTATTGTCTTTGGAGACTACATTGGAAATCTTCTTACCAATTATCATCAAAAAGGAAGATGATTGCTGGCGAATATTATGCATCCCTTTTAAAACAACTTCACAATGCAATATATCGCAAGAGGCTCCATTTAAAGAAAAAATGAGTGCTTTTCATCAGGATAATGTACATGTTCACTCTATAACTGTTTCAATAGTAAAAATTCATGAACTATATTCCGAACTGCTTTCGCATCCAGCTTATTCACTAGATATGCCCCCTCAGACTTTTTTTTCTTAACTTAAAATATTGGCCCGGTGGCAAGATATTTAGGTCCAATGAGGAGACCATTGAAACTAACGCATATTTCGAACAGTTTGGAATAGCATGAGTATACGCATATATTTTTTAGATATGGTTTGAGGGAAGCGTTCGCTTTTGTGGTTGTATAATTAATAAATGTACTTATGTACATATCATTAATTGTAAAAAATGAAAGCTGCGTATTCCAGTATTTAAAATCTTACGAATTTTATCTTTTTATCAGTTAATTAGTAGATCTTGTACAATGAAAACTGGTTTGTTACAGTTAAGCATATACTTTTTATGAGCTAATGAGGAAATTAACATGTTACCTTTGTTTTTATACCGAAAAATTAAACCGTTAATAGATCTAATTTCTCACTGCCATTGTTTCTAGTGGATATAATGACTACCAAGAAGCATTCTCACATTATGTTTATAAACATGCTAATCATTTATTAGAGACTGTTCTTAAATGCTTAATAATTTTCAATTGTGTTATTTAGGTATGGACAGTATTGTTCGTATTGATTCAGATGTTTTTTTTATATTAAAGGAAAATATAAAATATAACTTAAATTATATGAATATCGGGATATATATATATATATATATATATATATATATATATATATATATATATATATATATATAATATATATATTTATATACATATATATATATATATATATATATGTACATAAATGAATGTTTGTCTGTATGGTCTTTATAGAATCGTAAACTATGCATTTGATCATGTGATGATCTTTAGCAAAGTTGTTGTGCATGAGCTCACGAAGATTTCTAAGTTGGTACGACCAATTTTCGACAGATGATTAGTTGGTGGCGTAGCAACGAGCGCAGAGTACAGCTAGTATACAATAAAACACAAAATAAAAGTAATTCTATCGATATATAAAATTATTAAATTTTGCATTCGTTAAAGAAGCATCCTTTCGCAGGAACTGTTTAGACAATTCTGGGCATGCTCTCTATTAGTTTTTCCAGAACTATATCTAGCATATTTGTAGGATATGTAGCTTGTCAACTTTTTTTTAGGATATTACACACAATATTATTAACTTAAAGAAGATGTGATTTTTTTTTAGGGTAATTCGTGTATTAGGAAAAAGAATTTTTAATAATAATAACAGTGTATACACCGGCGTTCGCCTCAGATTATTTGTCCTGGAAATTGGGATGACAAATGTGCTGGTATATTTGTCCCTAAGTCCAGCTACTAAAAAGAACATACGTTTTATTGTTCAAGAGTTTTTGTATAAATTTGCAGCACATCGCCTCTCTTCATGCGAATAAGAATGGCATATTATGACGAGCCAATAACACATTCTGAGATATTCCTCTCTCTGGGTAGACTCCATCAATTCTAAAAGAAAGGAATTTCAAAAACCTTCTATGAATGTAATCCACGGTCAATGTATCGCAAGCATATAACGGATAGCAAACCAACACCGCATGCTCAAGCTTACTCAATTATTAACCAGAATATAAGGCTTTTAATAAAGCTGTATCCCTATAGTTGTTAGAATCACGCATATTAAAGCCTAGAGATCTAAAAGCTTCGAAATATGATTTCCTTATGTGAATCAAACAATACTCCCAAATCCTAAAATTATAGTTGGGACGTTACTAGAGAACCATCCACACAATAATCGAGCGGAGTTAGTGAAACACGATAAAGGACGATTGAAGCTAACTACACAGCGTTTGTCAACATTTAATTTCAGTTCATACAACACGCACCACTCAGCTAGCACATCAAGATTATGTTGAAGTTCGAAGAAGAAGATCATTAATGAATAAGACAAACAATAGTGGACTCAACGAGACACCAGACGAAGTAACAAACTCAATTAAATCGAACCCACCATAGATTACTAATATTTCCTTTGATGTAATTATGATCGAAGAAGGTTAACTAAACATGATCAATCATGTAAAATGCTTTTGATAGATCTGTGTAAATTACATCAACTTGACATAGTTTGCCTAGGACTTTATTAATATATTGGAATATCGTGGCTGGATTAGTGGCAGTGGATCATCCGGATATGAAATCATGTTGGTCAAGTGAGATAAAAGAGCGAGTACTGTTATAGATATTGGGTACAGAATTTTTTCAAACCGCTTTGCAAAATTGGATATTATTAAGATTGGTCTGTGGTTCGACAGCAATGTATGATCACCCTTTTTATGTACAGGTACTTATTCATCCCTCAGGGAGACACAAGAGGATATCGAGAGATTTACAATTATTCGAAGAGAAAACGTGGAGTCATATCATTCTAGTATCAAAAAACTTTGTAGTTGTTGGAGATAATTTCATAGACCCATGATAACTCTTGCGAGGAACATACAAACTGAATATATCGTACAAGGCATCATAAAAAACATTCAGAGCCTCGTTCGTGTCAGTGTAGTTTGTTAAGAAAGATCAATCGCCCTCAAAAAGAGGGTGATATAGCGAAAAATAATCTGCCCATACAAAGTCATACCGAAAATTATCAGCAGGTGGAAAAAGCAGAATTGAATTAGAATGAAGAGTGCAAAATATAGCATCAAGACCAAGGCAATGCAGATCCTCCAAAACAACAGGATAATCAGATCGAGACATCTCAAGAATATACTCAATGCTCAAAAACATTAGGACAAGAACTTTGCCATTTATATTTTTAACATCGGTTTACTATTTCGCATTGATTATATGCAAGAAGTTGTGAAAAACTTATTACAATGTTGGTCGATTGGTACCAATAAGTTAGGAAGATTGATGTCACCAATCAGTATAAATAAGTTATTAATAATAATATTAGTAATATTAGTAATATTATTATAATTAGTAATAGTGTCACAAGAGGTGAATGTTTCTAAATCCTCAGAAGACGTATCTGGAGGAATATAGGTAAGTACAATATGTATAATATGTATATCTTAAAAATCAAACATTTGCAAGTCACTACATCAATTTGAATAGTATCAAGAATATGAAATTGGATATTATGTGCCAGAGCAATTAAGACTCCACCTCCTCCTAGCGCGACCAACAGCAGTGAAATTCAACAACATTGTAGTGATTAGTAAAAAGGTCAGTATCATTTACAGTCTTGCAACCATGTTTCAGTCAGAAGTCGGAGTTTCCACCTATAATAATATTTTGTAAACGCTTGTTTCTTTCATATATTTCACTTACAATTTCTTCAGTATTTAATATGTTAGAAGAATTCATATTAGATGCATAAGAATTACTATTGCCTTTTGACAAATCATTATATTTTTCTTTAGACATCGAATTTTATAGTTTAAATCATTAATCAGAGTTATTAATTTTCGGATTTGGTGAACGCCTTGTTCACACATAATACAAAGATATAAGTATAGTCTGTGCCTTGAACTAGACCAAAGTGTAAAACATTTTATCTCGGCATCGGTTAACTCAAAGCAGACAATATGTATTAATCTATTACAGCCATCACATTTTATTAGTTTGTCATTCTTTTCATTAATAGCAACGTTGCATTTGATGCACGCCAATTTATTATAACACGATGCAGGTATGTATGTACATACATGTACAGTATACGTACCTATATGATAGGGAAAAGACGAGGACACTCTTCACAATGGCCGGGCCTGCGACCGTTGACTTACAAACGAGCAAGAGGGCTGCAGATAAGTATCAGTAAATCAATAGGATATATCCATATATTTACACATACACAAATCGGACCCAATTACAAAAATTATTAAACATAAAGATTATCTTTTAACTTGATTTCCGTATACATGCAGATAAATAAATTATTTTACGAGAATAAAAATTCGAATCAGCGAAAATTGGATAAAAAGCTATATATTGTAAATAGGAAAAGTTTTTAAGTTTTAACACATAATCAAAAATCACAAATTAATGGGAAGCGGTTAGATACATTTAGAAAATTTTATGTAGTAGAGAAAAGGAAATTTTAATGATCAATTAGAATTAAATTTAGCAATAAATGATTATATTTACCTTATAAAAAATCAAAGACGGGAAAAGGAAAACAATTGCACACACAATGATGTATATACGTGGCATGTCTAAGTCTAATTTTTGTATAGTGGGACATAGAGGGCGCCACTAATCAAATTCCAGTACTAAAGATTAACCCCAATCTTTAAGTAACCTAAATCAAAAGTTTCAGTGTTATACGTGTAGTGTTGAACCTACAACAGACTCTCAAAGTTTACAAATTAGTTGAAAAATGGAATTAATTCGCGGAATAGTTTTTTATAATTTTCGAAGCCAACTATGTATCTCAACAAGAATGTCTCGCCGAGTTGGTTTCTGTTTTCGACACTGAAGCACCACATCAGTCAATAATTTTTCGTTGGATATCGCATCTATTGACCGAATAACAGGAAGCAGCTAGGGTACATTGCTGTCAAAAAACTCTAGATCGTTTCAACGTCAGAAACTATAAAAACGTGTACATCATTGTCACTGGTGATGAATCTTGGATTTACTCATACGAGCCAGAAAATAAACGCCAGTCGTCTGTTTGGGTGTTCCAAAGTGAAGAAAAGCTTACAAAGTGTAATCCGTTCTCGAAGTGTCTCCAAAAAGATGGTCGCGATATTTGTCTCGAAAACAGGTCATGTAGCCACATTTCCTCTACAACATCAATAAACTGTTACTGCCAATTAGTATACAACCATTTGTTTACCGCAAGTCATCGCTGAGCTTCGAAAAATCAACCCCAAACGACGAATCATCCTCCAGCAATACAATGGAAGCTCGCGCACAGCACGCAAGACAATTAAATTTTTAATACAACAAAACGTCGACTTGTTGAACTATCCTCCGTATAGTCCGGACCTAAGCCCCAAAGATTTCTTTGCCTTTCCGAAAATCAAGAACGGGCTTCGTGGTCAAAGGTTCCAGTTGTGAGAGCAGTCGATGCCTTCAAAAACACAATTTTGACTGTACCAACAAACGAGTGGTACAACTGCTTCCAGAGTTGGTTCGAGGGCATGCAAAAGTGCATTAATTTTCGTGGAGAATACTTCGAAAAACAGTGAAGTCTTTAAAAGCCGTTTGCTGTTTTGTTCCAGTTTTATATGTAAAACTTAAAAGACAACCCACGTATATATTTTGTATATAATGGAAATTTTCATTTAAAATACTTTAATTAATACTTTAATGAGAGCATGTATAAACTTAAATAATAAATTTTCGTTAAATACAGTTATGTAATATTATATGTTTATTATAAAGTGAAGAAAACGTTTACTTTTAAAATACATTTTGCCGTTTGCTTTTTTTAAACCCTTGCATTGGGATATTTTTAAATACAATACTGGTACACGAACAATTTGGAGCGATATTTAATGGTTCAGGCAAATATAATGTTTCGGCGATACTGAGAATCTGGCTTACGTGGGCGTTCCTAGAATATTTTATCTATTATTATAATTATTTTTTATTTTGTCAAAATAAAATCAGGCATATCGACATAAAAAATAAAAACTGTTGCCAGCCTAAGAAACAAATTTTCAACCATTTACAATTACACGGTGTGTAAGCGAAAAATTGTTACCAAAAGAGAATTTTTTGCATACTTTTAGGGAATTTGGCTGGTTGACAATATTGAGTCCACAGATATGTTGTGAGCGTAAAGCTGAATTTTTGCACCTTTCTCTTTATTTGGTTCCAGAAAATATTAATGAAGTTAATGTCTGAACTTTGAAGTAGTCACACCACCACTTGAAGTCTATTATTTTTATATCGGCTATTTACTTCTCCTTATAGTAGTCCTCTGTGTGGAGTTATTATCATGTATGAAAATAAAATTCTCACCTGTTTACCCTTTCCTGACGGTTTTGCATTTTCTTGAAATATTTGAAGGTAGATTTCTTTATACATAGTACCTTTTATTTTTCTTTTGGAAATTTCCAGTACTGATATAAGAAAAATAACTCTAAACAAAGCCTTTCATTATTTCACAGCTGCTGACATTTTTTCCAGCCTTTAATAATATAATAAAAACATGTCTTGCTTTGTTCAAATATTTACTTGAAGCTAAGTTTCTTTTCATATGGTATCTTTAATTTTTTGCAAGTCTCCTACGCCCATGTAAGAAAAACAATCTCTAATTAACATGGAAGCTGTTTTTGCTTCATAGCATCAACATTTAATAAAAACAGCCTTGCATATCCATATAGTTCGAACATTGATGGGTTAGTCCATCAGCTACAGCTGTCTGGTCTTATGCTTTTGTGCCTACTGAAGTTGTTTTGCTTCTTTTCCTGCAGGAATGGTTTTCTTATAGCAATGCAACCTTTTAGTCGCCATTACACCGTATCAGTTAAACCAAAATTTGTCTTTCGGCTGTCGCGATTTATTTCTGCTGTAATTTCATGTGCCTTTATCGTAATATGGCATATTGAGAGATGTAAGGATAACATCATTTTTTCCTTGCATCGTTGATTTTCTTTCTATTTTATCAGGTAAGTACTAGCTAATAGTAGGCACGTAAGTATGCTTATCGTAAACTCTGCTTATAGTACACACTGGAGTATGAGCAGGTAAAATTTTTTAAGTGTACTTATTATTAATGTTTAAACATCGAAAATTATACTCAAACAGGTAAAAAAAACCTTACTACGCTAGTATTTGTATCAAGATACTTATTTCGATACCTAAGTTATCTTCAATTAGAAATAAACACAGTGTTTAAGATGGACTCACAGTAAACCTGCATACAAAGCGTGCAACATTTTACTAGACCTTCATACAAATACTATCGATCATCTAAAATCAGCGTTCACGAGAAATCTGAAAAGGTCTCGGTGAAATATGCTTTATAGCCACCTCAATTAGTCTTAAATCTTAGTCTAACACTATATTATTAACTTTTACAGAAAACAATATTGTCTTTGAAAACAATACTAGATGCTCGAATTAATATGAACGGTAGTGTATGTATAAGATTTTCCAATACATATTAGCAAGATTTTTTCCTGATGTGAGTTTATAAGGTGTTCGTCTCAGTTTAACGCTGAAAAAGAAAAATTAATTATTTCCGAACTATAAATTCTTTTTTCGTGTTTACTGAGATCGAAACAAAAGAATATAAGCAGTGAATAGTTAAATATTTTTTTAATAAGCGTGCTTCATTGTCAAGGAGCCTTAAAAGGATATCTTTAACAAGTCGCTTCAATTATACTTTAAAAGCAAACCATTTACAACTGTGTTAAGTACCGAGAAAAAGTATTTCAATTATGAAATGTTTATTGTTCCTGTGAAAAGGGGACGCTAAAAATAAATAATCATAAACATTACCGAGCTTAAATTTCGTGGTCAAGCATTAATTCAAGGCATTTAATTTCGGTTAATTCGAATATGGGTTGCATCATGGAAAGAAATTTATTGACGAATTTTCTGCTAAATTTTGATTTATGTCATTTCGATGCTCTACTTATTAGTCTTAATTTAACCTATATATATAATTATATACAGCACATTTCTAATAGAATCATTTAACGCGTCAAAATGCAATTTTGCTGTTATATATATATATATATATATATATATATATATATATATATATATATATATATATATATATATATACAACCATGCTCAAATATATTAGACACCTTACGAATTTATGTACATACATACATATGTATATAGTTTATATAGTTTAATCAAAAGAGAGGTGAGGAAAATAAAACTGTTGTGAAAATTATGTACAAAGTGTTATTTAGTAATATAGTACAATTTATCAATACTTTGTCGCTCCGCCCTTGGCCTTAATGACAGCTCGCACTCGTCGAGGCATACTTGCTACTAAATTGTAACACTCTGCCGGTGGTATTGCAGCCCATATTTCGCGAATTTTTGTTGATAATTCTGCTTTTGACAGGCATTTATGTTCCGTGATCTTAGTTTTTAAGATACGCCACAAATTTTCAATGGGCGACAAATCGGGACTTTGTGGCGGCCAATCCAATACCTCCACTGTGTTTTCCTCGAACCAACGCATTACAGCTCCCGATTTGTGGCAGGGCGCACTATCTTGCTGAAAAATGTATTGTGGAATATCCTGGTCGAATAGTTTTAGCACAGACGGTTCTAATACTTCCTCCAACATCCGTCCATCGCACAGGTACACTTCTCCAACACCGTATGCAGACATACAAACCCAAACCATGATACTACCACCTCCAAATTTTACTGTGGAAATGATACATTGTGGTTCATAAGCTTCCCCTTGCCTACGCCGAACGTATAGTGTCCCAGGTAGTCCCCAAAGCTGCCAGGCAAAAGAAGAAAGTTAGCACTAGACAGGATTAATTTTGTTTAACGTTACATGTAGACTGAATTGCATACAACGATAAGAATATTAGTCATGAAGATGTACTTACATACTTCGATATTCGATTCATCAGACCAAAGAATCTTCGACCACTTCTCGATTGTCCAATTTTCATGTTGTTTGGCCCATAAATACCGCTTCTTTTTATGAGCGTCAGTTAAAAGCGGTTTACGTCGCGCTTTACACCCCCGTAAACCAGCACGCTGGAAACGCCTTCTCATTGTTTGCGCAGAAACTGTTACGCGATAACGCTGTTTCAGCTCACTGGCGAGCTGTTTCGACGATTTTTTCCTATCACTGAGAGCCGGTCTTTGTAAAATTCTGTCTTCTCTAATCGAGGTACAGGGTTTTCTGCCACTTTTTGGTCTGTTAACAAACGACCCACTCTCCGGATAGCGACTAATGGTTGTACGGATTGCACATCGCGAACATTTTTTTTTTTGCAATTGCAGCTATTGATAACTACTGGGAATGCAGTAGCACTATTTGGGCACGTTCCTCTACCGATAACTCGCGCGTTATTCGACTGATGGAGATGGAGTAACTTTAAAAGCATTATTTAAGACATGTAATATACATATGTTGGCCTGGCTTTATTTACGACTAGGAGGAAACAGTTTTAGTTCATTATTAAAAATAAATTATTAATTTCACTTGTTTTTAACAGGTAAGCTTGTAGTGGAGCTCTTGTGAAATTAATTCATATGGTGTGTGAAATAAAAGATCTTAATTTTTACAAACGAAATTTATTTACACAATTGGACTTATGTACACACGCATTGGGTACACCTTGTATGTTCAAGTGACTACGTGAACATAGCTTTATATTTAGTATAACATAAGATAGTATGGATATGAGTAAATATCGATAGTTCCACATCTCCATCTCGTCGCGAATAGAAGAGAGATGAATAGTATGAAGTACATACGTATATGATAATGGAAGGGGAACGGTAGTGGTAATTGCGAGAATTGCTAATGCAGTTACATTAATGTATCTGATGTATCTATATGTTGTCGGCAGCATAGGATTGAAGCGAGCGTTACTTAAGCGAGTTTGAAGACACAGATTGTTGGAATATGCAGTATGGGTGAATCCTTCTGCGAAATCGTTTATCGTCTGAGCCGAAGCCAATATTACTCAGGATACGGCAGGAAGTGAAACTTAACTACTTGTATTATATCCAAGTAAAAACTCAACCATATATTCTATACTTACATCTTTTTGTGTTATGAATAGTGTATAAATGGGGAAAAACTAAAATGCATAAATTTATAAGCCAATATTTAGTTTTTTAAATTATCAAACACATCTGACATTTTAGTTGATATACAACAAACTTTCAGTTATATTGTTTTTTCGAAACCATAAATTGTCACTGGGTTGTGCATTTAAACGTGGTAACATGACCATAAAAATGATATGTGATCAGAATTATTAAAACTTGTCAATAACTCCGGAAATGATCAATAAAATTTTAGATATTGCTTTGAGTACATCACATTTTACATATAGAATTGGGTTTATCCAAGCTGCCATCAAGATGAATGCCGTAAACATTCAATTTTGATCAAAATATGATAAAAACGTTAAGTGATAGTTTGAAGCTGCAAGAATTAAACTGATTTTTTTTGGAAAATTTATGATGATTAACGAAATCTGGCTTTAGCACTATGTGCCTGAATCCAAACAACAATTCCAACAGTGAACCCATCATGGCAGCCCTCTTCCAAAGAAAACTAAGGCACTTCCCTCGGCACATAACGTAATAGCTGCAATTTTTAGTATTCGAAGAGGGTAACTTTCATAAACTATCTTTCGAAGGGGCAAATCATTACTATGCTGATCTACATGATAAATTGGGGCCCTAAAAAATTCTTTTTCATTACAATGAATCATTTTTCATCAATCAAGTTTTTCATTAAAGTTTTTTTCTGCCGGAAAGAAGTTTTTTCACATAAGAAGAACCGCATTACAGTAACAGTGTAGTATTTCGAAGATCTTGAAACCATTCTGGAAATAGTAAAAACGAAATTCTAACTCATTTGTGTATTCTGTGTCAAATTATGGTCGCAATTTTCGAAATAATTATATAAATTTAAAGTTGGTAAGTCAGTTATATGTCAGCTATTGAAAATTTTGTGTGCTACTGAAACGTTACAGCTGTTGCTGATAGCCAAAAACGTCAATAACACGTTAACAGAAGGAGAAATAGTATGCTTCTTCCACCGCAACCAAATAGTTCTCTACAAATTTATTGAACATGGACAAGCGATTGATCAATAATGCTACTAGGGTATTTTGTTCGATAAATAGGCTTGAATGGTAGCTCCGTCAGTCATTTATTCATGTTAAGAATTCGCAAACTTGCAGTGAGTTAACTATCTGAGACTTCTGACTAAAAAAAGTGACAATTTGATCGTTGCACCTAGGTGCTTTTTAGATATTAAATGGATGTAATGTAATGGTCAATTTGATTAAACAGCATATACGAACACCAACTCCTTCTCTGCAATCCAATATTTTAGAAACATACGATGTGAAATAACTGGCATAAATCCCATATTGTTCAGATGTGATATACATACATATGTAGATACCCATCTGTATACTTCTTATACCTCAAAAAGATTAAAACGTAAAACTTTCTATATATGTAAGCCCTAAATTAGATGTTAATGTTCAAACTGATTAGTACAAAAACAATAGCTTATATATACACATGAAAGAAAAAAAATTTCGTAAATTGTATTAATACACTTTCTTCTGTTACTTATCTATACCTATTGAATTGCTCTATCTTGTGAGCGTATTAGTATGCCTTTCCGAAAGTTGTGCATGCATTGGGTTATGTGTATTTTAAATTTTATCGAGATCGTCGATGTCGGAGGAATTTAAAAAATGTGGCTGTCGAAGAGGAGCGACCACCGCTTATTTTACTCGTAAATAATGGATTATTGACTGTGTAAACGAAGATCTGTTATTTTTTGTATTGATTTTTGTTATTTTTCTCCAGTTGTGTAGTGACGGTCTGTAGCTTGTAACAAAGACCCACTCATAGTTCGATTATTTGTGCGGGAGAGATTTCTTCCCGATTCATGTTTGTTTATCGCGTTACGGCGTTTTGGCTTTCTTGACGGATATACATAGAGTTGAAAATAGAAAAATAAGTATTTCCAAAGATGTTTCTTGATCTTTCCTTTCATTTATTTTCGTTTGCTTGTTCTTGTTTTGTGTTTAATTAGAAACTTAGACAAGTTTTGATTTCTAAAAGACAATTCATTCTTTTTCTAATACTATCTTGTATTGTTAATTAATGAAAACTACAATTTGATATTTTAGAGAAAATTAGTTTTTATTAGTTGCTATTTTGCTTATTAAATATTTCCTTTTGTGTACAGTTACAGAATAAGTAATGTCTCATTCTGGTCTCATACAAATATGACTAAATGCCAATACTACCTTCTAAAGTGGATTTGTACATTTCTGGTTTCGAATAGAACTGCTAATGTGATAAGAAAAAGGGGGAATGTCCTTGAAATTATTACTGATGTGACCAGCGAGAGACATTACTTTTTTGCGTAACTTGTGATAAAAGCAGAAAATTTCGTTGGTCTCTGCTGTGTGAGATTAACACTTACATACATATTGCTATATATTTCAAACTAATATTTTATATAGAAATAGTCATGGAATATGCAACACATTCAAATGTACATAAAATATGGTGAGTAATAGAAATCACACGTTATGTATTTATATAAATGAATTAATCATGTAAAATGTTTAAAATTTTAATAAAAACGTTACATTGATGTATATGGAGACATAAAGGATGTTTCAAGTTTCGCGGTTGTTTTAAAGAATAAATAAAACACATAATTTGCATTCACTTTCAAAAACTTTTTATTGGTAATTGAAGTATCAGTTATGACATTTATATGCGAAAAATAATATCTGCCAAATGGCCTTCTCTTGCAGCTCCACAGATGTCTAGTCGTTTGTTAAAATTTTCAATGACATTTTGACATAATTGAGGCTCTATCTCACCAATGACACGAATAATTTCATCTTTCAAAGCAGGAATTGATTGTGGATTGTTTTTATAAACCAGACTTTTCACATAATCCCAAAGAAAATAGTGTAATGGTGTCAAATCACATTATCTTAGTGGCCAATTAACATCACCGTTTCTTGAGATTACACGTCCAGGAAATTTTTCTCTCAATAAATCAATTGATTCGTGTGCAAAGTGAGGTGTAGCGCCATCCTGTTGAAACCACATATCCTCTAGATAAATATTCAATAATTCAGTTACAAAAATTTTGGTTATCATCCGACGATATCGATCACCATTGACAGTTACAGCTTCACCGGCAGCATTTACAAAGAAGTAAGGTCCAATTACACCACCTGACCATAATGCACACCAAACAGTAACTCGTTTACGATGCATAGGTTTCTCATGAATAATTCGTGGATTTTCCTCACCCCAGATACGGCAATTTTGTTTATTAACATAGCCACCAAGTTCAAAATGTGCCTCATCGGAAAACATTATTTTTTGAGAAATATCAGCTGGTTGTTCATTGATGAAATTGACAAATAAACGACGTTTTAAATGATCTAATGGCTTCAGTTCCTGTGATATTTGAAACTTATATGCCTTCAGAGCTAAATCTCAGTGTAAAATACGCCATGTTGTTAATCCACTAAGTCCAAGTTGTTGTGAACGTCGTCTAATGGACATTTCAGGATCTTCAGCAACACTTTCACGAACCAAACCAATATTTTCTTGTGAACGACCACTACGACTGTATTTTTCATTTTTTTGATCTTCCACGGAACCGGTGTCTTGAAATTTTTTAATAATTCGACCAATAGTGTTTTCAGATGGACGATTATGTAAACCATAACATTCACGTAATTTTCGAAAAACTCTTTTCACAGAACGCTGATTTTCATAAAATAATTCAACATTTTGAACGCGTTGTTGTACCATGTACGAAGCCATTTTTAATAAATGTCATACATCACACTTTAAATGCCCACATACCCAGACAAATTCAGTGCGCCATCTATATTTTATTTATTCTTAAAAAAACCGCGCAATTTGAAACATCCTTTACATTACATTCAATTTTACTTTAAAAGGGAAACAAGTAATATATATATCGAATATCTTGATTCGAATGCCGTCAGTACAATGAGGTGTTTTCATGTATCTCAGAAATCGACACATTTTCTTAACTGTGTGAGGCTTGTATTCCATAATAAAGGAGAAAACATTTACCGAAACGCTTTTGTTTGTATATAGTCTTGAAGTTCAATTAAAATGTTTTTAAATTCTAAAAATGTATATACTCAAGTTAAAATATCAATTTATACCACGACAATTAGCAATTTCATTGTGGTTTTAATCTTTTAAAATCAGTTTTATTAAATTACAGAAATCATATAAAAATAAGTGTATTGTTTATGATAGCCTAACATAAAAGAGAACAATTGATATTTTACAGAAAGTCAGTACTAAGATGAGCATCAATTTACAATTTTATTTCTCGTTACAAACAATTATAATCCTACAAATATGTATAATATCAGGAAAGATACGTTTAAGAATGTCTAACGATAAAGGAAAGTGGTTTAAAATAAATGATATAAATAAAAAATTTATGTTGTACAACGATAACTGGAGACGGAAATCCCTTAATACATTCAATTTCTGTTTAATCGTGTATTTTAAAAGTAATTTTTGGTTTTTAACTCAAATATCAATAATAAAAGTTAAAATAATAATAACACCAACCAATGTAGTAGGAAATTTGTCCGACAGATAACAATAAAATTTAGTACAAATTTAATGTAAAATTTAATTCAAAAATAAATTTGAGAAATTTTAAGAAGAGAAATAAAATTAATGAACTCATGATGTAGTTAACGTACTGGTTGCGTGCAAAGTATACGGCTGGCCGAAAAAGTAAAAAATGTAAAATTCTTTCGTGTTTGGGTTTTCGACCATTAAAGATAATAAAATATTTAGTTCGTGTTCACGACGTTTTAAGGTGGTTTCCTGTCTACGAGGTTTTATACTGTTAGATAATCAAATTCGTACGGGGTGTGACAAATAAATAACGAAATTTTTTTCGGGCACGAGATGATAGTACCTATGAGTTGTATCACTGCATTCAGTTGGTTCTGGGCAGTCTACGTTACGAATTATACACAAATTGTATTTGTAGTCTTGAGTTATACATTTTTAAGAATGTGGTATCGAGTATCTTCGGTTAAAGATCTAGAGACAAAATTTTCGAAAAATTGGGTGAAAAATAAGTCAAATTTTATGGAAATTGTAAACCGTCTTTGGCAAAGAATGTTTATAGAAATCGCGTGTCTACGAACGAGTGAATCGTTTCAAAAGCGATCGAAAATGTTGACTGTGAGAAAGAACGCATCAGAAATAACATATGCAGATCACAATTTTGAGCGCGCATACTAAATATTGTGATCCGTGAGAAGCAATTATCGGCAATTGTTTATATGTTGTCGATGGTACGCGGTTTCAACAAACAATTTGTATTGTTACATGACAATATCAGAATTAGAAAACCGTGCACTAAATTAGTTCTCAAAGTGCTCACCGACGATCGAAAGGCATCGTAGTTTGACGATTTATATAGAAATGCTGCAGAGTATTCAGGTGGAGTGGTGAAATTGTTTGTGCATGATTGTGACTGAAAATGGAGAAATGTGAGAATGGTATACGTCCGGTATAATACTTGTGAATTTAATTCTCACATTTTGCCTGCTTTTATGTTGTAAATGATGGGCTGTATAGGTCTTACTTGGATCATGTGAAAGACCTTAGTGTTTTATTTCATTTAGGCCTCAGTTTTGCATATAAACAACATGTGCATTACTGCACAATTTTTCGAAAGCTTGTCTTTGCTAAAAACGTTGCTCGTTAGTTTTTTTGTAAGTAAACTAGATTATGCTTCGCTCTTATGGTCTCCCCACTATAATAGAACAACGTCTAACAAGGTTTTCTGAAATACGAAATTTATGGGATTTATGCGATGCCTATCCGGAACGTAATATCGACTATAGTTCGTTGTTAAGAAGACATGATGTACAATATCTGCAGGCTCATCGATAGAATCATGGAGCAAGATTTCTGTAGAAATTTGTTCACGGCTCTACTAACTTTACACAAATACTTTCCTGTATTAATTTTTTTACTCCGTTTATCTTCTCAATCTGTCCCAGTTTTACCTTACCATTTCATCGAACCAAATTCCTCCTGCTTATAATGAAATACTTTATAACGATATTTTTTTCTTGATTGTATTAATCAACTGCAATAAGATATGTTTTAGTTTCTCTTTTTCATAATTTTGAAAATGTTCTTTTCGTCTACAGTTTCTACATGTTTTATTTTTCGTACGTATGTATTGCTGTATATTTTGAACTAGACATCAATGTGTGTATGAACATACATTGTGCTAACACATTTAAATGTACATATTGTATGGTGTGACATCAAAATATCACATAACGTACACACATTTATACAAAAATTCATTATAAACAAATTTACAACTCTTAATAAGAATTTGATCACTCAAAGTTGATATATAATCCCTTGCCACATTAATTTTCGTATTCTATATACGTATTTCGACAACTAAGTTGTCATCATCAGCAGATAATTAAACAGTGTCGCACCTGGAAAACTATGGCGAAAAATTCCCGTACGACAACAACGCGATCAGTACCGTTGAGAACCAAAATGTACACTGATTAATGTGGCAAGGGGTTATATATCAACCTTCAGTGATCAAGTTAATCAACCACAGGCTCCATCAAAATTACCTTCTTAATAATAACATTCCATGCATGTGTATGAGATGTGCATTAAACTGTAGAAAACTATTAAATCTTTCTTATATTGTAAGACTTAAATCCCACAACAGGAATAAAACATTGTTGTTATTTAAACCAAAACATGAAAAATGAGAATTTAATATAAAAGTTTAAACAAATAAATTTAATACATAATAGATCTAGAAATTGCAATTAAGACATTTTGAAAAACAAAAATGAAATGATAAAACGATGGCATGAAGATTAAAAAAAGTTCACGTCATGTCTATCAGCACTGGTTGCGTGCCGATCGTTCAGGCAATTATTTCAGCGTCTATGAAAGCGAGAACAACAGTCGAAGATATGAGAGTATTTACCTAACTTTCAGAGCTGAAAGACGTAGAAAACTTTATAAATATTTGTGCGCATACAATTTTGTTAAGTTTACTTTACTGTATTGTGGGGACATATTAGAGGTCCTATGCTTCAATAAACTCTTTAAAATATTTTTATTAATTTAATGTCATTCTTGCGTTTACTTTGGTTAATTTCTTGTCCAGGTTTGACTGATTTAAATTTATTTATTTGTTTTTATTAAACATTCAGTTATTGACATGCACTATTAGGTGAGTGATCACCATGTCTGTACTAGATAAACGGATGTATTGAAATTACGTGGTTTAGTTTAAAAGTTTACTCTGTATTTTCTGGTTGTGGACGTGCACGTGATTGATTATCATGTTTGTACTAAACAACGGGAGTATGTAAAATAGTTTATCTTGTCTTGATTTTAAAGACAAATAAGAAATTAGAATTTTTTTTAATTTGAATTATAATTACTGTAATTTAAAATTTTTAATTTTGTGTATTGTTTAAAGTACATGGAATCACGAGTCATTGGATTAGGCCGGGGATTGCTATAAAGATGATAAACGAATACGTGTATATTTATAAATTTTGATTTAAGGTTTTCGACTTTAAACAAAGTTAAGCCTAATTTGTTTTAATGCTTTATTAGTCACTATCTAATGTCATTTTTGTATATAGTTTTGTTTAACGTTACTTGTTAGTAAGCTATTAAAAATTTCTTATATTATTCATATATTTTACTAATGTATATATTTATATACACTCTTAGTTGATATAATAAAGCATAATTTGTATAAATAATTTCCTGTTTTATTTATCTGACCGTTGTGTTGACTGGATGTTAGACCTGGTTGATTCCAAAGAACCCCAGCTCAATCCTATTAATATTTTACAAGGGAATCCAAACAAAACAGCTTCATAATTAAATATTGTGCTGAAGGCAAATGTTTATTTTTTTATTAAATTTTATTCAATATTTCCTAGTATATATCATAGCAGTATGTTAGGTACGAGTATATTACTTATATTTATCCTCTAACAATATCGAGTTATTATTATTAATCAAAGAGGTTGTTACTGTTCAGTTCACTCCTTCCTAAAAAATTTTGTTAATATTTCACTAAAATCAATATTTAAGTGACCTTTACTATAAGTTTTCAACCATTTTGGGCATTAGATACGATACTGTGTTGGCATATTCCTTTACGCGTGCGATGAGGTCACTAGCACAGCCCTGTATATCAAAGTTTTCGGTAATATAAATATGACCCCGTATAATGAAAATTCTGGTAGATCGCTAAATCGATTATACCGAACACTAACATTTATTTTTCTGTTTTGCAAGATGCAGTTAATGCATAATATCAATGACTACACGCCAAGCAATTGTAACTCATGTAAATTAAAAGAGGGAGGGGGGGGGGGAAACTAAATGTCAATTCTTTATTTTTATTATGCATTAGTGGATTGAATGCAGATGTGATTTTTCAGGAAATGTTTTATAAGATCAAGGTGTTTTGTGAATGTGGTTAATAAGGGTAGAAACATATATACATATATTTAAAAGCATCCTGTATATAAAATTAATATTTTCTAATATTACTTTTCATTTAGTTTTTAATAATAAGAAATAAATTAACATTTATATTTGTTACATAGATGTTAATCATTATAGAGAGAAGCTGAAATTTATTATACTTTTGTAATATGTTGAATTATTAGTCCATTCATATTTTTTTAGACACATCTAATTTATTTATTGGTAATGACCTATTACTAATGCATCCCTATTAATGTATCGTAGGATATTTATGCGATGAAAGAACTAGTTCTCTTGTTCTCTTCCGCAATCGACCTTATAACGCCTTATCTGCAAACCAGCTGACGCTCCATTCCCTTTTACTTCCGATTCACCATTACAATAAGAGGGAAATGCGGGCGGGAGAGGGAGTTGTGAACACCCCTGTAGTACTATAAACCACCCCATGTGCTCTATTCAGTTACCCCTCTGCCGTTGGGAGTATATAAATTGTGTTTCCGTTGCGTTTTTAGTAAATGGAATTGGTCTGTGATAAGTCTTCAGACTGGCAAGATACTGGGAATGCGTACATACACGATGCATCTGTACAAAAAGGAATAATTCTGTGATTGATTCACATGTCACGATTTCTTGTGCGTACGTTGTTTTCTTTGTTTTACGACATTGGATTGTGGTTTCGTTGATGTTGCTGGGGCTCTTTCCACGTTTTGTTTTCGGATTTCGATAGTAGTGATGATATTGGATTTTGATTTGTTTTTGAGAGGTTCCCGAAAAAAAGCGGTTTATATATACGGGATATGGTTTACAGCTTATCTTTGTGTTTCCGGTTCATTTGGTGATGGTGCCTTACAAGGGAGAATGTTTACAGAATTGATTTAAGAACTGTGTAAGTATGCGTACAAATTTCATGCGACTGCTAAAAGTGAAGGAAATATATATTAATTTTTGGGGACATTGCAATTTTTCTGTTTCATGTATTTTTAGAAATATGCCTGTACGATATTAAATTTCGGTAATTCTTAGTACATGATATGCTTATATATAATATAATCAATGTATATATACAAATATTTTTAAATTGATAACGCTTGGAACCGTTTATTATTTATTTATGATTACTTAAGAGTAATTGTATTATTAAAATATTACATAACAGCGAAGGAAATTAAAAAAATAAGTTGATCATAGCCTAACTATTTTTTGTAGTATCTTTATGAGGGCATTCTTTTTGTTTTATTACATGTATCAGTTTGTTCAGAAAGTTCGAAGCGATTTTACGTACAAAATGTTGGAGCGTGTTTTAACATGTTATGGGTTCTACAAATATATTATACCCATAAATGATCTAATAGTTGAAAGTTTAAAAAGTTTCAATGTAGTGTGGAACTGTATTACGGGTACGGTTTAATAGTTTGTGCATGTAATTTCGTAATAGAACAGAAAGTGCATTTTCGATATATTCTGTAAAGTAAAAGGTACATGAGTACTCCACTTTGTCAGGTAAAATAATCATTTTTTATTCTTTATATATTTTGAAACACTGAAAATACGTTCACGATATTGCAATTGTAAGTTCAGATATTTATCCTATTTATGGACATTATGGATAGTATATTGGTGATGGGGAAATTAACATACTTAAAGTGTTATTGAGATACTATCAAAAATTACAAAGAAAGAATGTGTAAACTATATGCAAAAAAGTACTTTAGCCATTGGGGGAAAAGCACCAAAAAAATTACCGAAGTTAATAAAGGAACTAATTACATATTACGGATTAGCCATAAGATCCTATCCAAACCTTTATTAACGATCTAATGTAATTATGTCAGATAACGTAGTCTTTCTCAGCTACAATATAACGTTTAATATCGATTAATTTTTTCAATAAAATTATGACTAAATCAGATTAATATGATGAAAAGATCAATGCACTCTTGCTCTCTCACATAAATTGATAATGGCCAAACGATGAGACTGTTTTTATGATGATATTGTTTCAACACTTCAAGATAAAACCTACTATTCATCAGTATGTATAAACAAATACGCATTTTCTTTACTTTTGTCTTCTTTGAAAGATTTTTTAGGATGCTCAGTAAAGACATAGCGGTATGAAAAAGGGACTTGAATGGTGATGCATAGCTTTTTTCCGAACAAAAACGTTTCAATTTGGACATGCGTTCTATCTACAGTATCCAAAAAAAAAGTTTCTAATACTCCATAACCGTTGAGCATATGTATGGTAATTTTGATGGAGCCTGTGGTTAATTAACTTGATCACCGAAGGTTGATATATAATATTTCGACAACTAAGTTGTCATCGTCGACAGATAATTAAACAGTGTCGCACCTGGAAAACTCCGGTAAATATACTCGTACGAAAACAAATTCTGCACGCGAACCGTACCGCTGAATGCCAAAACGTACATTGTATATTCGTTTCACATGATTTTTAAAAATTGTTTTACTTAAACTAAGATGAATGACATTTAAAAAAGGGAATAGAGACATAAGAGACAAATACCTACATGTGATTTATTGCACTGTCACTTTTCTGTCATTTAGCAGACCGAAGAGAGATGAGTTATTAGGTCCTGAGTCAATGTTCAACACATGGCCTTTATTCTTCAAAATATACATACTTTCATACATATCTAATTCGCGGTAACTACACACGTTCTAATCAAATACAAACAATCCGCGTTAACACCATGATTGCAATCCAACACAAGCTTTGCTAAACTCAATTTTTCCGGCCGGAATTTTATATGCGCGATATGTTCTTTATACCGGGTTTTTATCGATCGTTTTGTTTGGCCGATGTATTATAAAATACACCAGGACTTTAGAACCGACCCTGGTTTGACAATGTGATACGATCATTTTAACTTAAACTCGAATGACTGACGAAAATAAAACATATGTTTATGAACTGAAGGCCCATTCACAAAATATAGTGGATAATAAATGATTTACTATTAATGACGATCAATCTAATCAACAACATACTTTCACAATGTGATATGAATAGCAATTAGCACTAAACCAGCTACATTAAATCACTCGAGGAGTTTGCAACGAGACAAACCGTAGGGTGTTTGAGTCACCAATAACTTAAGACGATTACTGTGGTTGGGAATAGTCTCGATTCAGGTTCCTAGATGACCTCAGGGCAAGGTAATCCCTAGTACACGATGATCAGCGTGGCAACTAGGCGTCAAATACAATTGTAGTTAATAATAATACCCCGGTGATGGGGTTCTAACAAGGTTTTAACAAATGGTAACTCAAAAAGCTGTCAACGGATTCCACACACACGTTGTCTTCGATCAAGAATTTTTCTCCAAATAACTAATTCTTTGTCGAACGTCAATTAGATAAAGCAAAATCCGATAATCGTCGTAGGAATAAACATTTTCTCATTTATCCCAAAGTAACGCCATGAAGAAAGACCGCTACAAACGCGTGTACTTAGTAAGACAGCGTGTACAGAAAAGTGTCTCTCGAAGGTTCCTTTCACTTAACTAACAGTCAAGAAGGCGAAAAAAACGAGACATAATATCCGTGCCAGGTATTCCTTTAAAAAGGATAATTAATTTGCGAAATTCAATGATAGTGTGGTACAAATTTAATAAACAGTTATCGACGGCGAAAAACACTAATTAACATCACGGAGTGAATCATCATTGCCTAAACGATATACGAAACCAAATTACTAACGAGTGATTTCGCGAAGCAATATAAGAATGCCTTAAGACAATTTTAATTAATTAATTACAAAGCAAGGGTCCGCTGTCGTTAGAATCTCGAGAGTAAGACCGTACTAGGTCAAATAAAATATGATGGAAATTGTGACATTAGAAAATTCCGAAAGATCGATGGTTGACAGTTAATTTGGACCAAATAAATTTACAAATGGTATAGAATAGTTATATACAGTGATGTTCACGAAATTTGAGACAGGGTCAAAATAAGCATGTAGCAAAGCATAAACGCAAGTAACTTTTTATTAAAATTATTGAAAAGTAGAGGAAGTAACATAGAGTGCTCGATTAGAATTTGTCATATTTATGGTCATGGTAAAAATTAAAGTTTATTTTGTTATTGACAAATATTGTTAAAACTTTCCTTTCGATGTTAAGAATAATCAACATATTATATTATAATTTATAATTAGCAGATTAAATGAGAGCAAATAGACAAAATACTTAATTTTGGAAGCAGGTTCTCATTAAGTACAAGAAGAAATACATATTAACAGAAAGAAATGCTTCACGGTCTTGAGATGAGTTAAATTTATTTTTAGAATCAGTTCAATACAAAAACACGTATAAATTAATTATAACACAACCATGGTATTTTATGCAATCACTTTTGTGAAAGTCAAGTTGATTACTTGAAATTTCTGGAACCAACGCATCTTACCTTATATAAACTGCAATTAATTACGCTCTCCATTATATTTTGTAGACTGAAGGCCAACGTGTTAACAAAATATTTTTGGTTAATGATTCTCGAAAATACGTTAATAAAACGTATGTTCTCTTCTTTATCGATGTACTGGCTTGTATAGAAATAAATACGAAGTCTCAAACTAGGCGGTGCAAGTTTACAGTCCGTGAAGCCGCACCGTCGTTCCGAGCTCATTCGTGCGGGAAACTTCAAAGCCACAATCGGAGATTGTTGTTTTTTGTGCTTCAGAGATCTGATAGTTCCCTAGGACTCCGTCGTGCGTGAATGCCACTTGCATATTAGCTGTCTGCCTCTTACACATTATATATACGTTTTGGGCATCGTTACGTATATATGAGTGTAGTCGCGTAATGCGTACCACATATTTTATTCATGGTTTATGGTATATTACCGTAAGGGACTAGCTCAATTTTTAGAAGGGCAATGAAAAGATTTAAATAAGTTTATTTTAACATGAATATTTCTACAATTTTCTGTTGACATACAATTTCGTTTTTTTTTGTGTAGGCTTAATAGAAAATTGTCCATTACTCATTGTAAAGCTGCATGCCAACAAATTCCAAGAAAGGAAATCTGATCGGTTAAACAATGTTAATATTTTAATATGACGTGGTTTTGAAACAGGTCTCTTAAAGATGATAGACATACGAATGGTATGACCTGTAGCGCCGACTTTCTTGAACTACGTAATTCGCGGAAATGGAACCAATTCTTGCATCAACCACGTTTGTATAACACATCCCAGTAATGATTACAGATCGTTTTGGAAAAAATGGTCTTACTAATAATTTCAGATGACGAAAGTTTACACCACAATGTGACCTTCGGACTATGCAAAAGTATCTAAATTGAATTCTATAAGGGTGAAAACTTTATAGGAATTTATTTGGCAATTGTTTTTCTGTTAATCTCTTACCTGTAAGAATTTAAAAATTACAACTGATTTAAGTTTTAATGTAATTTATTTAAGAAAATGTAAATATAAAAATAACAAAATTCAGAGTTATGGAATAAATAAATACATTTTAGATGCCTCCTTTTTTCGCTAGTAAAGAATTCTGTGAAGTACAGCGTGTTTTAAAAAGAATATACGTATTACAAAGTATTATTTTGTTCAAACTATCGATCGCTGCGTCTCGGCTCGGCTATTGGAGAAACGAATACATAGTCTAGTTTATTTAATAGCCGATAGATGTCAGTTGTCTTCTGGTTTTCTTGGTAACCGTCATATGTTTAACATGGCTACTCCGCAGCAGAAATCATTTTGTGTTCTCGACTCTGCGAAGTGCAATTCCGTGATTACAGTACAAAGACGTTTCAGGTTGAGCTACCAAATTGATCGTCCGAATGGGTGGAACATTCGCATATGGTATCGATAGTTTGTAGACACAGGATGTGTATGTAAAGGAAAGAGTCCTGGTCGCCCTCGTGTTTCTGAAGAAAATGATGCACAAATTCAAACTACTTTCCAACGTAATCCTTCAAAATCAACTCGTCGTGCTAGTCGGGAGTTACAACTGCCTACAACAACAATTTGGCGTGTTTTGAGAAGTAGGTTGATTATGAAGCCGTACAAGTTACAGTTGTTACAAGCTCTGCGTCCTGACGACAAACGAAAACGTGTGGAATTTTGTAACGAGATTCATGATGCTATTGACAATGATAACACTTTCCCACAATGCATCGTGTTCAGTGATGAAGTGACTTTCCATGTTAGTAGTCTACAGAACCCACATTCAGCCACTGAACAAGTACGAGATTCGCCTAAAATCAATGTGTTGATTGTTTGTGCGATATCTGTTTACGGCCTATTCTTCTTTGATAGAAACACGGTTAACGGTCAGCAGTATCTCGCTATATTACAAAACTGGTTGTTTCCGAGGCTGCACGAAGATTTCTTCATTTATCAACAAGAAGGCACCCCCTCACTGGAGTCACCAAGTGCGTGAATATCGGAATGAAACTCTACCGAACCGGTGGATTGGTTGTCAAGAAGCTGGCGACTTAGCATGCGCCAGCTGGGCTCCACGGTCACCGGATTTGACACCCTGTGACTTCTTCCTGTGTGATTTCCTTAAAGACAACGTTTATGTACCACCACTCCCACAGAACCTGAAAGAGTTGAAGAACCGTATCCGTACTGCCATAACATCAGTGACGAAGGACATGCTTACCTGAGTATGGGAGGAATTTGAGTATCGATGTGATATTATTCGTGTCGCTGATGGAGGACATATTGAACATCTGTAGTCTGAACTTAAGAGGTTCGTAAATATGTGTGTAAAGATTCATATTCGTATGTCTTAAAGTTTAATAGATATAAGCATTTGAAATACGTATATTCTTTTTGAAACTCCTTGTATAACTACATATATTGCTATGTACTTTACAATTACTAGATATGCGGTGCATATTATGTGTAATAAAATAACGTTTATAGTATATGTGATGCATGGTAGAAGTGGAAATTGAAATCGTGCCTGAATAAATTATTAATAATGATAAGATTCTTAAAATTATGTTATGACTGTGAATCAAAAGGTAAATGTTCACTTTATTCTAAATATAGGTTCATTTTTAAAAGCATATATTCTTCATTATACTATTTCCTTAGTCTAAAGATGAATCTAACAAAAGAGAGATATTATATCCGTACATAAAACACGATCAATTAGAATAAATTTTTAGGGAATATATGTCCTGTAAAACTTCCTTTTAAGACTTTTTACTAAAATATAGCCATAATATCGGCCATAAAAGGATATATAATTTTTTTTGTGTAATGCAAATGGCAAGTTTGAATTGCAAAATGTTCTAGACATAAGTTTATCACTAAATATTGTCCATTGGGTAGAAGTCAGAGCAATGGTCTTTGTGAATAAAGAAACACCAAAGGATCTATCATTTTCAAGAAAGACGAGCTTCAACATCTTTAATAAATACAACATGATACCAGTTGTAAGTATGTATTTTCCATTACGAAGAAATGTGTATCTGAATATAAATGGAAAGAATTAACAATATGATAATACGTGGAGATAATAATTCGATAATTCGAAATAAACGGTCATAAAATCCTGTTTTAAAAATATTGATCTAACTTACCTTGTTATATCAATGTAAATATATAATAACAAACCAAGAAGAGATAATTTCAACATTTTAATGTACATAGTGTCATAATTGTTATTAAAAAATGGTAGCACGATTTTGTGGAAACAAAAATTTTAATGTTAAATAAAACTAGTTAACATATAAAGAATTAACAAATTTAGGCATTGTCGAAAACAATTTAAGATTTATGTTAAGTTTGATTAGTTTGAAACACGCTGTAGAAAGCTGAGTTGTGCTAATTTGAAAATCCTGATGATCGGAAACACATGAACGTGACCGAAGAAGATAGAATACTGGCTTTACGTTTTGAGTTAACCAAACGTGCTTTCTTAATATTAATATCGTAGAGTGATGGCTTAGAAACTTTTGCATCATATATTGATTTTTTTCCATACGATTCAGAATTTAGTTTCATTATTAGTAAACGAAGGTAATAACAAATATAAATAATAACGAAAGGTCTTTTACATAGCATTTTTTCGTTATATCCGGTTTTTTTACAAATTCTTTTTATGCTTTCTTAATGTACTTTCTTTCCAGTATCAAATTCCATCTGTACGGCTGTGTTCAGTGCGCTTATCCACGAATTTCAACTTATCGCACTCGTAACAGTTCTCTGGGCGCGCTGATTTAGAATCATTGGACGTTTATATCTTAGTACATTTTCAACGGTTCAGGATATTTTTAATATTTGATTTACTGAGGATTTACTGAATTCGTTATAAATGTATGGCTTACAAAAGAGAAACATAAAACTAAAGTGCACAAAAGCTTTTGTGACATTCGATGTTAGATTTTCAGAATTTAGAAAATTCTTTGTAATTGTAAATAATTATAGTTTTCATATTGTTATTAGGGGCTTTTAGAGTTTTTCAACGTTTTTAAATAGAAGTAAATATGCTTCATCAGATGTTCACATTTGATGATATTCAACATTCACTGAGTACATAAGATTTTAAGAAATTATAAAAGTTGGTAAGTATATGCAATAAAAGTCTTGATAAAGCTATAAGAAACTTTGCTACTTGCTTTATAATGCGCCTGATAGCAATATATAAATACATGTGTGTCCAATTCTATGTATTAATTTGTCAATCTATGTATTAATTGTTGTTCTACGTATTAATTGTTGTTCATGGAGCTCTTTAAGTTCTACACACAAAAGTTCTGGTGATCGTTTGTTTTTTTTTGAGACAGCTAATATGAAATACTACACATGCAAGAAAAGTGGATTACAACGGTTTAAGATGCTACTTTAAATGATCTTACTTGACTCGAAAGTAAAAAATCCTAGTACTTACAAAATATAGATGTGTTAACAACTATATACGTTACCCTATACATTTTCTTGTAAAATAAAAACATTTATTATTGTATAAATGTTCAGAATGAACTGTAGTCAATTGTTTTAATGTGCCGAATATACAGCGTGCTTCAAAAAGAATATACGTATTACAAAGTATTATTTCGTCCAAACTATCGATCGTTGCGCCTCGGCTCAGCTATTGGAGAAACGAATACATAGTCTAGTTTATTTAATAGCCGCTAGATGTCAGTTGTTTTTTGTCTTTCTTGGTAACCGTCATATGTTTAAAATGGCTACTCCGCAGCAGAAATCATTTTGTGTTCCCGAGTTTGCAAAGTGCAATTCCGTGAATAGAGTACAAAGACGTTTCAGGTTGAGCTACCAAATTGATCCTCCGAATGGATGGAACATTCGCAGATGGTATCGATAGTTTGTAGATACAGGATGTGTATGTAAAGGAGAGAGTCTTGGCCGCCCTCGTGTTTCTGAAGAAAGAAACTACCGAATCGTTGGATTGGTTGTCAAGGAGCTGGCGAATTAGCATGTCTCAGCTGGGCTCCATGGTCACCGGATTTGACATCCTGTGACCTTCTTCCTGTGGGATTTCGTTAAAGACAACGTTTATATACCACCACTCCCACAGAACCTGGAAGAGTTGAAGAACCGAATCCGTACTGCCATAACATCAGTGACGAAGGACATGCTTGCCCGAGTATGGGAGGAATTTGAGTATCGATGTGATATTGTTCGTGTCGCTGATGGAGGACATATTGAACATCTGTAATCTGAACTTGAGAGGTTCGTAAATATGTGTGTAAAGTTTCATATTCGTATGTCTTAAAGTTTAATAAATATATGCGTTCGAAATACGTATTCTTTTTGAAACAGCCTGTATTATAAAATTGTAAATATAATAATTACGCACGGACGTTGTCAAAGTATTTACATATCTTTATTAATGTTTACCTTATGTTATCATTTCATGTTATGACGATTGTGAAGTTTGAGACCTATACGGTTCTATTTTAACAGAACAGGCCTATTATGCTAAACACTAGGGGATAAACGTGTCACTTATAATTATCTGGTACATTATTGATACTGAATATTATATTTTTTAAATCCTTTTTTCATGTATGGTATATCTTACTCTTTCCTATGATTTCTTGATTTGCGTTGCATTTTCTTCCATATTTCGATAGGTATTATTTATACTACAAGTCAAATTCAAGTTTCTTAAATTTTTATTATTATTTATAATCTCATAAATTTTAGTCTAGAATTACTGTTGTGTACAGTATGAAATTTTTTTAAGTCCTCCTTGTTTCTTCGGTAGTAGTAAAATAAATATTATATTCATTTGTAAAAGTCATGTTATCGTTGGCACAAATTAATTTTCAGTCGTACTGATACAAATTTTAACGTGTAAAGTGTAATGTGACATAAACGAGAAGAAGGGAAAGAAACAAAAAAACTTTGCTAAAATTTTTAACTAACTAAAGTTTAACTAAAATCTTACCCGCCGATGTTTAGGTTTTGCAGACATAGGTATGTCTTTCTTATTTTCCTTCCACTCATAGATATCTCCTATATTGCTTTCCTTACGCAGAAATCTTCATTTAATTCTTACGTTGACAATTATTTGGTGCTTCTTTAGACATGCGCCTAGAGTTCTTTCACCTTTACTTAAAAATATCCACACCACATCTATATTGTGTATTTCTCTCAAATTTGTATTTCACTTATTTAAAACTATGTATACACTTTTATAGTAGCAACCAACATCTTAAGTATTTACATTTAACCAACCATTATAACATTCTTAGATTTCTTTTGTTATAGAACAGATTATATATCTTTACCAGATCACAAATAAAGAAGGAATCTCACGATTTCGAATCGCACTCTTATTTATAACCAAAATTGTCCGGCCAATTAAATTTTAACAGAAACAAAAAAGTGATATATTTTAAATATGTTATATTTACATTTTTTTGATTCTCTGTTTTAAATTTACTAAATTATACCCTCTTATTTAAATTAGAACTTTGCACGACACATAACCCTGCTTTTTCTACACATACGAAACTTTATTTTTCAATAATTTTTTTAATAAACAGTATTTCTCTAATTTTTAAGGGACTATATAATCCCTACTTATTTCATTATGGATATTGTTGTCGATATGATACTTTTATACTGTCCCTCCATTTATTTCTTACTTATTTATATACATTTTTATGTTGAAGCTCTTATTTTGCCTCCTATCCTTATTAAAATTATCTCATTCCAATCCCAGTATTAATTTTCCTAACAATTATGCATTTCCCTTACTTTAACTGTTCTATATTAGAAACCGCCTTTCATCGGTGCATCCTCTACATACATATTACTTACTATACTCACTGTTATTGACAATAATATTACCTATTTTAGTTTTTTATGATCTATAGGCATTTCTAAAAGGAAAACTAAATTCACAATTACAGCAAATCATGTTCAATGACATAAGGTTTTATTTTATACCAAATTATAAATTGTTGCTTTTGGTTTTACATTAGTCCCTATATTACATATTATCATATTATCATAATACAATCAAGTAAGTGTTACTTTTATTGACCTTAAATATGTAATATATATATATATATATATATATATATATATATATATATATATATATGTGTATATATGTATGTGAAAATAAATAAATTTTACCTTTTTTTAATACTTAGTCATCATTCAATTTTAATAAATAAATAAAGATTTTGCCGTTGTTAAAAATGAGTTAAGAGGAAATATTTCTCTTTTGATAAAAATACAATAAAATATATTTGAAATAATTTTATATTATACTTAAACTCAAAACCAAATACCTTTTCAGTCTATTTTTTCTGGTTTTCTCTCATCATATCACCTAATTAATTTATGCCCGACATTAACAGGAGAACATCTGTTCGCGTTCCCAAATACTTTAAATGTTTTGTTTGCAGTAAATTAGTTCTGTTTGTCGAAGCTAATATTTTCCTCATTTATCTTGCATTATAATTAACTTGTAACTTCTATCGTTCTCGCTCGTTCATTCGTTCTGTTTCTGTTTTTCGAAACAAACTCGCGTAAAAAGGGAGCTGTTCATATTCCTGTCGTGTACACTGGATCGAAGATTTAAAAATGAAAAAAAAATATCTACACGCGACGAACCTGGTAAAACTACCTCAAACAATAGGTAGTACCTGTTCTTCTGTACTGGTGCTACTGAATACATTAAATTGAACTATTGTATGTGGTGGAGGACAATGGGAATTTGTTCTCCAACACTGATAATTCTATACCACCTGGACAAAGTTAACAATACTAGCTGTAAAGTAAGATGTGAGAGCGAAATTGTGTAGAACGAAAATAAAGTTATACTTACTCATTGCATTAATTTTTAAAAAATTGTATGGATATCACTACTAATTCCCCATAAGGTAAACATTGTCGTATTTCATATGTCATTTAGATCAAGTCTTTTTCGTGTTACTTTCAGAAATATATCGTCCGCATGTCATAGACAGGAGAAATACTCTTAAATAATTGAAATACGTGGAAACGTATGTACACATGTATGCAAGTTAGATGGGTAAACTTCATTAGAAATCGAAAACGAATTTTCCAACGTCATTTCTCTCATTTTCCGAAATGGAAATAAAAATAAGAATAATATTGGGTTCTTTGTGAGACCATGTAAATACTTCTTGGGGTTAAAGAAAAATGTAGTTAACTTTTGCAGGAAGTAGTTCATGAGCTAAGTACAGTAAGAAAATATAGAATTCATTTTTTTTAACAAACCCTGTGTGGGGTTTCTTTTTATTACAATCTGGTCAGTTATTGACCAATGAGCAATTTTTGTCTTAACATAATTTACTAATATAAGAAAAGATAATCAAACTAAGGTGCACTTATCAGTGTCCAAAGTGTTTTATTAATCTAGTACACCACAAGTTAACGTGCACACTCCCGCACTTTGCTTTTGCACTCATTAAATTGACTCAAATGGTTTAGTTCTTTTAAGTCTCGTTTTTATATCTGCATTATCCAGGAGCTGAAGGGCTTCGGGATTTACATGCTGATACAGTCGTTGTTAATGACGTTGAGTATACTTTTTAATGATGCTATCGACAGACAAATTCTTACGTAAATTGTCATTCCGTATGTACCAGGGTGCATCGACAATACCACGAAGTACTTTGTTCTTGAATATTTGTATGATATTTCTATTGCTTTTACTGCCACAAGCCCAAAGTTGAATATCATAGGTCCAAACTTGTTTAAGAACTGGTTGATAAAGCAGGAGCATTTTTTTTAACATTTTTAACAAAAGTTTCTCAAATAATTTTGAAATAATCGGTAATAGGGATATTGGCCGATATAATGATGTTTCATGGGCAGGTTTTGTCGGGTTTTATAATAATGATGACTTCAGACACTTTCCACGATTGAGGTACAAACTTCAGGCGAAATGTTGCGTTGATAAAATTAGTAAACTTTTACCAAAGATTTTCTAGAAAGTTCTTCTAGTATTTGCCCAGTAATGAGGTCGAAACCGGGTGCTTTTTCGTGCTAATGTTTATTTTAATTTCCTTTTTAATTTCAGACAGCTATACCAATGAGGCAAACCTCCTATCAGGAACATGGATGGTAGTTGGGCTAGAAGTAATTAACAAAAACCATCAAGTTTTGCAGAACACTTAGAAAACATCTTTTAACCTAATTTGGTAGAAAATGATGAACTACTACCAGATGTCATTTACCAAGACAGAAATGAAATTCCATTAACCACACTGGCTGATTAAAACCTATTATCGAAGAAAAACATCTCATTCCGGGTCATCAATTTGGTTTCTGGAGTCGTCATTCTTAACACAAAAAAATTACAGTTTTTTCAACGGAACTGTTAAAAAATTGAATATAAAATAAAAGTTAGAAAGAACTTAATTTTTGTCCTAGTCTACATATGATTTGCATTTAAAGTATTAGATTACGCCTCCCTTAGATCCATTTCTGCCTATACTGCAGTACCAGTTTTTTCCATTCACTGTTCTCCAGGTAGTGGTTTCCCGAATGTTTGGCATTTTTGTGTATGTATGGAGTGAGAATAGAACCATTTTTTTTGGTTTCTACTATCCCAGTTTGACTTGGTAAAGAGTATTGGTTAACAATAACTTTTTGTATGCTTTTCAAAAGCCATTATTTCAATATTTTATAGAAGCTCTTGTTAATGGCAATGGATAGTAATTAACTTCGATGAGGAACATTAAGTACAGAATTGGTGATTTCTGTTTGACTTTTTTACTTTACTTACTAGTGGCAAGGCCTCTATTTCAATTGGTAATTGTTGTTGTAGTTAACGATAATGGTTTTGGTGTTTTCCTTTTTATTTTATTTATTAGAAAAGGCAGCACAACAAGACGTATGGTTCTAATAACAGTGCAACATAATACATAAAATAATAAGTATACAAAATAACTTGTATAAGATAAAGGTACAAGGAGTAAAGGAGTAAATAATTTAATGATATTCACAGGCAATCAATCAAAGGAAAATTTAATCAAAGATCTACTTAGCTAATAATAAATCAATCCTGTAGCTTAGATTAAGTCCATCTAAAGTAATTTACATAATTGCTACACATTCTACTACATTCTATGCAAGGGCGGAATCCATATTTGTAGAAGTATTACATGTAGATGTACTATTCCGCAGACGATTGATCTGGTATAGAAATGGGAAACCCAATATTAATTTGCTATCCATGAGAGATGACAAATTGCTTCTTGGAATTACATCATTCGATATTTCAGAATATGTACAGTTAAAAAATGGTGCTCTTAGAAAGGCATCATTGACTTAAAATAAAACATTTTAATAACACGGTTTCCACGAAAAAACTATTGCCGATTCACTCGTGGAACTATAAATATATTAGGTTAGTTCAGTTAGTTTATAATAACTACCAATATTTTCACTTAAAAATCTTGCATAAGAGGGATGTTAGACAATCATGCAAGTGTAATCACCAGCTAAAAAAGTGTAAGATGGGCCATGTCAAAAGTTAAAAAAGATTCAACAAATGAAAACAGAGAGGTGGCATAAAATTTAATATCTTTGTTTGTACAAAAATAGTGTCGATAATAATATACTATCGATTTTAGATTAATTGCATTTCTGACCAAAAGATGGGATGAGAGCATAATAAAAATCGAGTAGTTCAATGGAGGTATCTTACTCTATTTACTTGATTATAGTTTTATAAATTTTAATATAATTTTGCTACTTCCATAAATGCTCTTTTTGTTTTTCAAAGTGAAGTAAAAAGATCGTTCAATAGTATTGATCTTTCCTGGCAATATAATTCTTTTTGAAGTTCAAGAATTATTAGATTGGGTACGTATTGCTCGATAACGCAAATTTTATTTGTCTTAAAAATATTATGGTTACTGTGGAAATATGCGAAGTGATGGTGTGGTATTCTCTGTTAATTTCAGACAATTTTTGTTTTCCTAGCTTAACAGCTCTTACTGAACATTTTTTTTACTACGGTTGAGATTAGGTTGTTTTTAGACACACATACTATATTTTCTCAAGGTGTCAAGCCATTGTCGAAAGGAATATAGATTTCATCGTTTGTAATATTTTATTAAATGGTCCCATAATCTTTATCATTATATAATTGAAAAGTTTGTTGATTAATTCTCACACATTTTGATATTTGCTACGCTAGTAAACGGCATGGGTTTCAGCACGAAAAATTTTAGACACACTAACTATAAAATCTTAAAAGATCGTAGCACTCTACAGCTTTCGTTGAAACTGCTGTTCACTTACTTATAATGTATAGAACAATGCATGAAAATTATCCAATCATTGTAGTATTTTAGAGTTGGATTTAATGGCCGTTCTCTTTTGAAGAATATTCTTTTGGGTTTAGTCGTGGCTGGGTTGAATTTCCTGATGCATCGCTATCCATGTCCAGAAGTTTTCTAAAAAGTGTCTGGAAAATTTCAGAAGAAACTGGCAGAATAGGCAGCGAAGCGTTAAAAAATCCAGTTTAAATATGGCTATATTCGAAACAAAATTCTTTAATTATTCATATTTCAAAAATTTCAGTTTCATGTTTTTGTAAAGAATTAAGAAAAATATTTAAAAATTGATGTATTTTATAATTTTCTCGAATATATGTTTGTAACAAATATAAAGAGTCCACGGTATATCCTGATGGTGTATTGGAACATCAAAATAATTAAATTTTTTAACTAATGTGATTGTATATCGATGTTGGCTTTAAAAGGTAAGTTCACACACAACAAATTTCTCAGCTTTATAATGCCATTAGGTTTTATATTTATATCAGAAAACACATTTCGCAAACAGAATAAAATTGTGTTGTGGTTCACAACAAATATTTTATACCTGTGGGTAACAGAACAGTTGTATACAAAACTCAGATTAGTTTTTAATTCATAAAATCTGTCTTTTTCAATGCTATCTTTATTATTGTGGTTAAATAAACGTGATATTTTTAAAATTCTTAATTTAATTACAGTTATTAAAAGGAAGTGCGCAAACAATTCTATTGCAAATTTTATTGTCTAGAAGATCAATACAATAATTTAATTTGGTTGTACCATTGCAAAAAAAGTAGAAAAGGAATTTAAAACAATTTGTCTTTATTTATTTAATATCTGATGATATGATTGTAAATTCAAACTCACACAGTATTTATATAACGGAAATCGACTAAAAAAAGAACGAAATCGGACAAGTAATTTTTACTCAGCGCTCTTCCCTAAGTGAACAAAGGATCATCATATCCGGTATGTGCCCCAACTGTCTGAACAATGGCCCTGATAAAGGCCCTCTCGAATTTTAATTCGGTCGGAATTGATTTTTTAATCGGCCGGCTTTTTCTTTTTCATGGTTGACATTTTATTGAAAAATACATATTAACATGGAACAAAATCCCAATTATTTGTGCTGATATTATTTTTGGCTTTGATAACATGTATAGAGAAATAAATTAATTTGTTCATATATTTGCCGGTGTTATTATTGATAATTGTTGATATTGTCAGTCCAATACATTTATTTTCAAAAGATATATGCTTTAGGAGTATTTAGTATATAATAAATTACATGAAAGTGTGAATACTAGTAATAGATAAGCTAATTTAAGAAAAACAATAGTATGAATTATGCAATAAAATTCCCATTAAGTATTTTATTAAATTAAACTTTCTGTTAGATGACAGATCTACAATCTGTACTCATGTACACACTATATCTTTCATTAGTTGAGCACTGCAGAGCTGATTTTTTTTGTAAAAGTCTCAACAATATACAAAATCACTTTGCAGTCAAGAAAATTCACAACCCAATTCAAATCATCAGTTAACATAGCTTCCCATACTTAATTACATTTGTGATGTTACTAACAAATATTAAAAGTACGGGCCCAATATTAGAATGTCTCATATAAACTGAATTATGTAGATAATCAACATCAATCACTACTGCTAATTTTGTTTTACAAGCAATGAAGTCGCAGGGCCAAGAGGGAGAAAGTGTAAAATTAACTTAAGAAGAAATAAATTTTAATTTATTTGTACAACCGCTCTTGATTTGTCGCGCCGGAGGAAAATGACAACCCTAGTTATGATAAGAGTGACCAATTTTTATCAACGCGAGAAGATATAGGATCCCATGTAGTAAGTGTAAGTGCATATGTACCGTATGTACCGTGTAATTGAGCAAAATGATAAGTCTTCTATACGTCACCGTATATATTCATTATGTACTATTACTAATCTGGTGTGCAGAGAAATGTGACCGCTCTAGCTATAACTAGAGCCGCGCATCATATGTTAACAGAGAAGCGCCCAATGAAATATGTGTATACTCGTATATACCGATTGAAAAGTAATGTTCTGAGAATGTTCTGTATGACACGGTTGTAAGACGAGGATAATAGAGAGTTCGTAATAATAGCTAAAGTATATTCACACGATCCTTAAGCCCTGTTTCTAACATACTGAAAGTTGTATCGACCCGACGATCTAACAATCGACTGTTGGTACGATTCGATCAGTTTTTAAAGGGGGTTGTCTGGAATAGGTGATATTAATCATCAGCAATTGCATGTCAAGTTAGACGTGTTTTTTTATATTGAAAATGCATTACTATATGACAAAACGAAACTTATTTAGTATATAATTAATTCTTTAGAACTTCTATCATTTTCAATTCGATTCAATTTTATTTAAAAATTACTTTTTTTTTCTGACAGTTAAATTTATTTTTATTAAATTTAAAACTTTATAAATTCATAGAAAAATTATTGTTAAGTTTTAGAATTTCAAATAATATAACTTTTTACCATTACAGAATTTTTTTTTATTTTGTTTCAATAAGAATTTATTATTAAATTTTACAATTTTAGAAGTTTATTTCTTTTTTTGTTATTCTTTTACAATACATAATAGTGAGTGAACATCGTACACTATTTTAAGTAATTTCAAAACGACGCCAAAGAACTTTGTAATATTTCTATTACCTCAACTAATCGGACGTGATTATTCTGAATAGTTTGTAAATCTGTTTCAAATTGTCTCGAAATTTTGTCTGACTATTTATTATATAAAAATAATATAACTTGAAAAAAAAGGATATTTTATTGGCGATGATTAAAAATAATTAGAACTTGTTTGTAGACTTACTATTCTGTATTAGAAGTAAGATTAGAACGAATCATAATTCTGCACGTTCCTGTTTGTAGACACTAATAGATTTCACAGTTTATTAGAAGCAAAATGAAATGAATCATATCACTTTCTCCATGTTATATGTCCATAGTTGCTTCATAATTACGTCGATATGCACGAGAATTTCTCTTCTCATAAAGTATTCATATGCAAAATGATAGTCGGACTGGGTAAACTAGCGCATTGTTCATTTGGTCTGCGTTTGGAGCGCTATACAACAAACACATTATCCTGATTGTTCCTTCACACCCTTCCAATGCGGTTTACCAAGGTGTATGCGTTACACAGAAAACGTCCGAACTTTCCCTGTGGGATTTACTCTTATCATCCAAAACAATGCGCTATGAATAATAGAACGCCTTTGACTACAATTAAAGCAATAGGCTTAACATAATGCTCGACGGTCCGATCTTACTTGAGAAAACCAACCAATTGGTTGTATTATGTTATATGTACAATATATGTACATGTACATATCAGCACGAGCGGTATATATGTAAATGCAGTAATTAGTTATTCCGTTCTATTTCAATGCAAGGGCGCCCATTTACGACAATGGTTCCTTGAATATAACTACCGTCGTTTATAAAGATATTACATAATAGGAAACACTATTTAATAAAGATAATATTTTACTTCATTACTGTGAGATATTTCTAAAAATTTTAGGCACACTAATTGTTGTTTTCAATCCAAAGTTGCTTAATGTAAGTTCATACCAATAACAGCACAAAAATGTATGCTTTTATTTCCCAATTCACTCTCTCAAAAAAATGAAATAACTATGTTACATATGAGGTAGTATTAAAAAGTTCTCGGAAATAATTTACAAAAGATGTGTGTTTCAAGCGCTTTGTTATTCCAAGAAGCATAATAAAATTCCTAATTTGATGTGTTTTAATATCACTGTTGGGAAAAGTTTGATATGAAGTCCCATTCGAAGAGTAGGAAATAGGCAAAAGTTAACAGATGCCATATTGGGCGAGTAAGATAGCTGGGATTTGTTTCGCTGCTAAAAATTCTTAAAATTGCTAACGATTAATTACTGCAGACATTGTCGTGATGCAGTTTTCACGCAAAACGCAATTTCTAGTGGCCTTAATCGTCTTGTTTATTCAAATGTATTAGGAGTTGCATGCAGTACACAATATTAACAGTTTATCCAATTTTCCCTAATGGTATGAACTCATGATATTTCATGGTTTCATTGTCGAAGAATGTGATTAACGTGATCCTCACATATGAATTAGCAGCCCGCGAATTTTCAGCTGTGGAGGAATTGGCACATGCCATTCTAATGTTTGATTCCCAATTGCTCTGTGACCATGGTCCGCACCGAACATTATATTACTATTTTGTTAGTCACGAACCTTGTAATCATAGCACTTTCCGACATGTTAACACACTCCTTATCTATTTTTTTAATCACTTAAATTACTTGTATATAGTGAATTTCTTTCACCATCCTAGTGCACTCGACATTTTTAGAGGTCTCTACCGCCATTTTTAAACCGACACATGAATGTGATGTTGCATCTCAGCTCAATTTAATCAAAAGAGGGGAAAAACCCTTACCTCATCAACTTTCATACACTGTATGCCTATTTCGACAACTAGGTTGTCATCGTCACATTATCATGCTCATCCAGACAATATCAAAACACACACTGTGTGTTGGTTTTGCCGCGGCGAGTGTGCGGAATTTTTTCTGTGTAAGCATTACCGCGAATCTAGGCACGATACTGTGATTATTAATCTGCTGATAATAACAACTTAGTTATCGAAATAGGTATACCGCGTACGAACATTGATGTGGTAAGGGTTTTTTGACTTTTTTGATTAATTCAATTAACCACAGACTCCAACAATATTTACCAGCTCAATTATGTAATTCCGCTGAACTTATGGAACACGTCTATACATAGACAGCTATCACTTCTAATTAAGGAATATTATTGTGAATAATGGTATAAAAAGTGAATCAAGAGGTGTAACACGATTGCCATAATTACTCATATACGCGGACCTTTGTGTAATTTTTGTATTATCGGTTTGAAGCAGTACTTAATTATCATTAGAATAATATTGTTGGAAATTGTTGCAAAATAAACGAATAAGTTAAAAAGTTTTCTGAGAAAATGAGTAATGAGGTTCATAACTCCTAAAAATGTATAATATTTCGATGAATGTGCGCAATGATGCGTACTCAAGATAAAATACTAATTTACTAATTCGGTTATTTGTGTGCAATTAGATACAGGCAATGGATTTGAGTCTCATTAATAGTTATGAAGCTTAAATATTGCTTGGGAATGTTTAATCTTTGACTTTTGAAATTGATTATTAACAGCAGCAGTACCCATTAAACTTTCTCATATCCAAATGTTTATGTAAAATGAGTTGTCGATCTGGGGCCTTTGCTCAAAATGTGAGGAACTAGTCGATATTAGCTCCCAATATTTTGTAATGACGATCTTTCATTGTGAACTTTTTTAATAGTATTATTGATTGTGGGCAATTTTGGTCTTTCAGGACGCTCATAATTTTGAATCTGCATACATATGTATGGTCACATTTAAATTCAACTGCTTACTTTTTCGCTGGTAATATAGAAGGAGCATCTTTGTTAAGAGCTGATTCCGTTTCACTTCTTATTCCTGTTGATGTTAAACCTTTCAAAAGGAAGTGTTTAATTACCGTCCATATTAAATTTTATCCGTTTTAACAAATGTACAAAAGTTGTCTATTTCAAACTCTGATGAAATCTTCTTAAATGTACGTTAATGAATGAAATTGGCGGATCATGGTACGGATTGAAGCTTCAGAAAATAAGCTCTATTTTATGCGCTGACCACAATCAGTCTAGCATTATAAGTAACTTAAAAATACATATGTATGTACATATATCTGCAATTAAAAAAATGTAGATTAAACACTACGATATCGCTTCTGAATTCGTAAAACTAATTGTTTATTACGAGATTTAATTTAAGAAAGAAAAAAAGGTTTTTCAAAAATTCTCTTTTAGCGTCTTCTGCTATAAGCTCCTTAATTAAACGATATTGCATAATTTCAGTAAAGAAATACTATGTAAGAATTTCAAGTAATTTTAACTAGTTACATCAGCAACTAATTCACCGATGCGTGTGCCAAAACGCTTTATTGTAATTAGCCGTGAGGTGTCACTGTAGAGTCTTAAACACGGAACTTTACACAGATATGAATACTAATAAACTTGTACAGTATAGTATCATTCAAAACAGTTTGAAATGTAGTGCCACAAGGCATGCATGAAGTTTCGCTGTGTCTTTTCTGTTTTGCATATACTCCACAGTTTTTTTCTGAATTGTTTAGCGTTTGTAAGAAAATGCTCCCGTTGCTTCGCTCGTGGTGTGTTACCAGCAGATATTCTTCCACGTTTTTGATAGTAATAATAAAATAAATTTATTAATTAATTTGACTGGCGTATAAGAAAATGTATTGCAAACAGTAAGAATTTTGAAATACGTACATTTGTACGAGATACCATGTCGATAAGTTTACGCGACGCGGTGCAATTAGAAACGATTTCAGTTGACGAGTCGCGAACGTCATTTTTATATATTGTGGCAATTGCCTACCGACGTATACAATACGTCGTTGGCGACAAAAACATTGGTGTGCAGTGCATGCCACGTTTCTCCAGCGCAAGCGGTTAAATTAATTTTCAATGCAAAATTAATCAAATATTCTACCAAGTGTTATTTAAAAACATTAAAACAGTTAAGAACTGCTGACTCAATTCAAATGAATGCTACTGTATGCAACTAAATTTCTAGTTTTCACAGAAGAAAGGGAGTAAGTAGTCATGTTTCGTTATATCTCTTTAAAATAATTTAAATGTAGCAAACTTGAAACATGATAGTCATGCATGTATACATATAATAAAGAACATACATATTCATATTGGTAGATGTTTATATTATTGCATAAGCAAGTGTCAATATTAAAATGTACATATATTTTTAGGATTATGTTTGTTATTTACATAACATATTATCGATATAGAATGGAAATAAATGTTATACGCCTGAAGTTTAAATAAATCTCGTCAGATTTCGATATCTGTACGTATCAACTGCGATAACACTGACCCATTGCTACGTTTCATGCATAGATAAATTGGAGGTCATTACTATACAGTTTTAACTATACACAATGCACACATAAATATATCATAGGACAAGAGTCGTATCTTCAAGGTCGTTTACAACTGAAATTCCGAAATATAACTCGTGGCTTGACGCGTTAGTTAGCTTGTTATAACCTCAAAATTCTACTCAATCGGTCGATCTGCAGTTAATTTTTTCTGTCAGGCCGGAAACACGGTTATAAAAGCGTTTATATTCGTTCGTTGATCTTCGTATTCTGTTGTATTATAAAAGGCGTGTGTGGTCTGAGATCCGTTGCCAAGGCTGCGTGCGCTTATGAGTGTGTATTTGTAAATATTGTAAATAAAAGAAGCAAGAAGGGTAAGGTTTTAATGTTCTATACATGTACGCTACATTTATACAATGATTTAATAAAATAATAGACTATAATATATATTTACATAAATATGTGTGCATACATACAGTCAATTACGAAAGTAACTATATACAGTGATGTGCACAGAAATACCGGTGGCCCTAAATTTGCTGAAATATCAATTTGTACGCTAAATAAAAGAAATTCAAATTTATTGAACTCTTTATTCAACATGCTACCTAACTATAACAATATATAAATAGGTTTCTAATACAAAAGAGAAAATAAAACTCTTCATATTCTAGGACAAACAAAATAACTGTGCATTAAAATAGCAGTCACGCCAAAATACTAACCAAATGTCATTTTTACTTTTGTATTGAAACACTTAATATTTTGTTGCTTGACCTTTATTGTTTATCACCTCTTGGCACCTGTGGGGAACATTTTCACCAGTTGCTTGCTGTTTCTGCTGAAATTGATTGCCATTCGGCTTGGAATATTCTCCACAGATCGTCAATATTTTACGACTTAGCAGCAGATACAGTTTCTTTCAACTCCACCTATAAAATTAATGGGGTTTAAGCATGGAGATTGTGCCAGCCAACCCCAAAATGCGAACGTTATTATCTCGAAGCTATGTTTTCGCTTTACGAGAAACATGCTTCGGATCATTATCCACCATATACAACCATCTTAAATGGTTGTATATATAGGGGGCCTACGCCATACCATAAAAGACACAGCTTTATGCTTGAGCCTCCGAATTTTACCGCCTCTTTGGTGTACTGGGGTTGAAATGCTGTCAATAAGAGTCTTCATACGTATTGTTGGTATGCGTCGGAATTATTAGTATTTTCGATTTATAGGGCCACAGTACATTACGCCACTTTCTTTCGTCTCATTGTACGTATTTATGAGCAAACGACAATCTACTTTGAATTTGACGTTTATTTAATACTGGTACCTTCCAAGACAGTCTTCGTCTAATAGTAGAGGTGCTTATACTAAAGTGTAACTCACTTTAAATTGTAGTTGACCTTATAAACGGTGTTTTCTTTGCACAAGTTATAATGTTTCTGTATTCTCTAGAGCTAGTTTTCCTTATGATCCAATGATTATCTTTCACTTTTCTCCAGTTCTTAGGGCTTGCAATCATTATCGCAGAACATGAGAGCGTATTTTTTATAAAGTTGTAGCTTTTGCCTTTATTAAGTAGATCGAGTGTAATTGCTCCTTTTTCCGACGAGCAATGTTTTGTTCGCCTCATATTACAACAGAAATGAATGATTAAAAAATTGTTCTGGAGCAGACAGAATTTTACACGTCTGCGTTTAGTGCTGCCAGCTATAGTACTGCTATTTTAATGCATAGGCAAATAACAGCGCATGACTAGAAAACTCAATAATAAGCTCACATATTCGGTACTTTACCGAAACCATATATATTCTGCTATTTTCGAGCACATGACTATATATCCCATGAATATTGAAAATCATGTGAACATTCGATTATGTATGCTTTCGTACACTACATTCTATTAGGAATTTTTCCATTGTAGGACATAAATTTGCAACGAAATCGGTAAATTTTTTTATAGTACCACGGATTTATGAAAAATAAATATTCTATGCATTTGAAAAATTGATAGTGAAAGTAAGCGCATGTCTTGGGAATGTGTCAGTTAACAATAAAGCTACACAGAGCAATGAACCCTTAGGCCAAATAATCAAATTGTTTGGTAAAGCGCGTTCTGTTGTATAATGCAGAGTGTAATAAAAATGCAAAATACTCGGAAATGTTGACACTTCTCTGAGAAATGCGCATCTAAGGACGTTTATAGTTTGCTATAATCATTTGTCCGTATTTTGGGTTATGATAATTTTGTTCGAATCTTTGCAAACTCCTGCACGAAAATGATGAATCCTCGGAGTCCACGGGCTAGTTTAAGAACAACTGTTGTATAAAGCTTTTTGATAAAACTACAAATATTTTAAAGCAGATAAGAAGTTTTTTAATTTTTGTAATGGCGTTGACAGTCCCAACAAATTTTCTCTAAGTTCAAATCAATGTTTGGTAAGGGAAAACTAATAACTAAATTCTTTTCTTTCTTTAGGTATTGTTAGATAGTTCTCGTAACATGTCTAAGATTTTCAACATTCAATAGAGAAGTGATACTAACGAAAAAAATTCATCCGGATAAAGTTTAATCACATTATCGTACATAAATACGAAATTGCGATTATTATTTTTTAATTAAAGGGTTGGATAAAAGTAAACAATGTATTACAATCACAAACAATGTAATTGTGCGCTGACGGTTAACAGGCCATCCACTTTGGTAACTGCTGCTCTATAGTACATACATACTGACATAAACACATTTTCTCATTATTATTTAGGCAATTTTCACTCTAAAACTAAAATTTCATCAGAAAGTAAATATAGTGATCTTTTTCGATTCAAGCTGACAGATACATACAATTTAAAGAATTTATATTTACATTTAATATACAAACTACTGAGTTCGAGATATTTCTACTGTATTATTTTTACTTTTACTGTAAATAAAAAGTTCTATACAATCATACCTCTGATAACGAAGCTACGATGTAACATAATATGCAAAGTTATGTTTCTTCCAGCAAGCATGACTTCTCTCATTCAACCATTGGATTAGGGAGTAATATCATCAATTAAAGCGTGCGTCGAACGTTAAGAAATTTAATTGAAGTAAAGGATAAGAGAAAATGACAATTAAAACAATTGCAGACATTGATAGTTCTTGGAAAAAGTCTCTAAGGAATCCTTAAATGGGTCTGCCGCAAAATATGTCAAAAAAGATATCATAAAAAGATTATCATCTAAGAAATTAAAAATGAAGGCTCAAGTTTCGAAAATGTTGATGAAGAGGATGTTAGAAATTTAGATAGTAAAATTGAATGTGGTGGATGAAGGTTTTTCAGTGGAAGAATTAGAAAACCTTGTTAGCTACGCAAACAAAGGATATAAAAACGAAGTTCAAGTTCTTTCGAAAAAAGCGTCAACAACCTAGAATTTAAAAAGATGGTCAAATGGTAAACATTTTAAGTTTTTCTTTTAACGAAAATCATCTCCATTTAGGTGGAAGTGCTATTGCTAGGAGATCGGTCTAAATGCAATAACTTTAACAGACATTTATGCAATTTGATTGTGTACTTTACAAATTTTTTTTCTTTATGCAGTAACATATTCGCATTCTGGCCTGACTTCCTTTGAAAATGATGATTGCTTAACGAAGTAATTTCGAGGAATGCATGCTATTTCTTTATCGAAGTTTGACAATATTTAGGTGTTGTTTTACATGTCTTCATGCCTTGAAGTTCTAACTGTACCTTCATATACTAAAGATAAGGTGTGAATATATATAATGAATAAGGTTATACAATTCTCCGGATAACCAGCGACAGCAACAGGTGGAGGCTGAACGCGTGCAAGCATTGCCTATAACTTGCATCATGTCAGTGACACAAAAATGCTTCGCAAGGGTTAACTTCCAAATCGTTTTCCTACATTAGAATATACAGGAACTATAATTAAATATGTTATTTGCAACATTAGCATTTTGCCGTATGACACCGATCGAAGAAGAAAAATATAGCTATCGGTTGATGAAACTATAGATGATAAAAAAATTGTGCTGTGAATATATTAGCAGGCACTTTAGAAAGCTATAGAGCTTCGTTGCTTCTTCTTTTATGTATTAAAGTATTGCAAAACTACAACTACAAAAGATGCTGTTGGAAAATTTCATATATCGCCAACCTAAGTTGTAATGATTGATACAGATGGTGGTTTAAACGTGATTAAAATTGACAATTGACAAAATTCTAAAACAATCTTTTCGTAAAATGATTCAAGTACTATGTTTGCTCAATGCAATTTATCTGGTTGAATATACTAGAATGAGCTATCCAAAAGTAGAATTAATGGTTTCTACCAAATAAGTTATTCGCGAATTTAAAAATTCTTTTCAGGATTCCTCTGCCATCACAGCCGGTATTAACGACATAGGGAACGTGGTCTCAAGTAGTAATATACTATGAGAAACAGTTTCACATTGTTAAACCTTGTATTTTAAAATTATATTCATAAGCAATTCCATTATGGCAGCAACTGTTTGCAAATATTGAAGCACAAATAGAGCAAATTTCTGGTCATTAAATGAAGCCCTGAATAGTACTAGTACTGAATGCCTCGTTAGGAAATCTAACAGGTAATGTAGGTACTCGTATAATCGATAAATTATGTGAAGTTTTAAATAAAAATCCAAATTTTAAAACTATAGTGTGTATAGAACAGAGCTTAAGTGAAAATTAAGAGTGTGAAAGTGATACGAAGGTTTTTTTAATTCATGATATTATTTTACTAGACGTAGAATGCTCATTTTCCAATTATACAAACATATTTTCGCGTTAACTGAATTAACGAGGGAAGGTAAATTGATGATAAATATTATACCGCATTTTTTCATCAAGATACATTAACACGTAAAAAATAAAAATATACTTAATTACATACATTATTTATTTTAGTTATAATCGCACCTATTTAGTTTTCTCGGCGAGGCTATACGCTATTGCGAACCCGGAGCCTTGTTCAACACTAGTAATGATTGAGGAAACTGCATCAATGACAAAAAATTAAATGCATTACAACGAATTGGTAAATTTGTATAGTATGTATGGACGCATGAGTAGCATAAGTAATAACAAAAATTATTTTTATGTGTTCTTTTTAAAAGACAAATGAAATTTCGTGTAAAAAACTTTTTCGAATCATTGTATAAATTGTATTTCATTGCTTACCTTTCTCTGGTTGGCTGGGTGTGATTTTAGCGATCTCTCGTGAAACAGCTCACAAATACTACGCGGAGACCTGCAAATAGAAACGTTCGTGGGGTTATTAAAATGTAAACACGTATTGTTATAGGGTAATTAAGGAGCGATGAATTGGGTTTTCTGTTTGCGCCTGACTTTAAATAAACACCGTTTGTATTGACGGGATTTTTTTTCACGTGTCGGCTTTGTATACATACCTACATATAAATATATAGAATATAAATGCGTGCGGCCTGTGTAATGTAAACTAAAAATTTATTTTTAAATGCGTAATAATAACCCTGTATCTAAAACGAAAATAATATTTCGATCAGCATGAAAGGAAATACGATACATTATGCCAGAATTGTTTATTTTGATTATTTGTGTATATGAGAATCAAGTTTGGATTTCCATTAAATCAAATAGTTCAATGAATGTGTGGAATATAATTTAGTCATTAATGACTACTGCAAATGCAAACATAATTTATTAATTATACGTTTGATGCGATCACTGGTTCTTTGTAGTTACGTCGGAAAATTCAAATAAATAATTTTTAATTAAATTATATCTTTATTCACGAATGCATGGCATATGTACATGTTTGTTTTAAACGAACGAATATAAGAAAGTAAATAAGTGATAAAATGTAACGAAATCAAAGTTTTAAATATCCAACATAAATTTGAAATTGTGTAGATGTTCACGCCTGGTTTCATTGAAAATAAAGGCTGTTTCAAATTGCGCGGTTTTTTCTAAGAATAAATAAAATATAGATGGCGCATTGAATTTGTCTGGGTATGTGGGCATTTAAAAAAGTGTGATGTATGACACTCATAAAAATGGCTTTGTATACGGTACAACAACGCGTTCAAATTGTTGAATTATTTTATGAAAGTCAGCGTTCTGTGAAAAGAGTTTTTAGAAAATTACGTGAATTTTATGGTCGAATTATTAAAAAATTTCAAGAGACCGGTTCCGTGGAAGAACAAAAAAGTGAAAAATACAGTCGTAGTGGTCGTTCACAAGAAAATATTGGTTTGGTTCGTAAAAGTGTTGCTGAAGATCCTGAAATGTCCATTAGACGACGTCCACAACAACTTGGACTTAGTGGATTAACAACATGTCATATTTTACACAAGGATTTATCTCTGAAGGCATATAAGACTCAAGTAACACAGGAACTGAAGCCATTAGATCATTTAAAACGTCGTTCACTTGTCAATTTCATTAATGAACAACCAGCTGCTTTTTCTCAAAAAATAATGTTCTCCAATGAGGCACATTTTGAACTTGGTGGCTATGTCAATAAACAAAATTGCTGTATCAGGGGGTGAGTTACTGTTTGGTGTGCATTATGGTCAGGTGGTGTAATTAGACCTTACTTCTTTGAAAATGCTGCTAGCGAAGCTGTAACTGTCAATGGTGATCGATATCGTCGGATGATAATCGAATTTTTGTGGCCTGAATTAATAAATATTGATCTAGAGGATATGTGGTTTCAACAGGATGGCGCTACACCTCGTTTTGCACACGAATCTATTGATTTATTGAGAAAAAAATTTCCTGGACGTGTAATCTCAAGAAACGATGATGTTAATTGGCCAAGATCATGTGATTTGACACCGTTAGACTATTTTCTTTAGGGTTATGTGAAAAGTCAGGTTTATAAAAACAATCCACAATCAATTCGTGCTTTGAAGGATGAAATTATTCGTGTCATTAGTGAGATAGAGCCTCAATTATGTCGAAATGTCATTGAAAATTGACGAGAGTGGACGTCTGTGGAGGCCAGTTGGCAGATATTATTTTTCGAATATAAATGTCATAACTGAAACTTCAATTGCCAATAAAAAGTTTTTGAAAATGAATGCAAATTATGTGTTTTATTTATTCTTTAAAAAAAACGCGAAATTTGAAACACCCTTTACAATATTTTGGTTTTCGCTATGTTTATCGTTATACTTCCACGGCTTTTCAAGAATCCCCATTGGAAAAAATTTGAGACAGGAATCGGGTAACAGATTAAGCGATGTCTTCAGAAGCTCCCTCACTCTCTGCAGGTTTTCGAGCGTGTGCACTGTTCTTGTTTCATGCTTCACATCAAACACACTACCATCATCAAACCTCTTCACCCAAGCTGATATGGTATTTCGAGACGTGCTTGACTATGTTAATTGCATTTCTGTTACACTTAATTTCGTAATAATAACGCCATCATATGAAATGGCATTCTCTCTTCCATCTTTCTTTTCTACGGCGCCCAATGCAAGCTATTGTGTCTGCGAAATATATATAGTAATATAAGCATAAAATATGTTAATCAACTCCATCCCATCTTATAGAACAAAAATTCACTTAGACAGATATTTGTTACAATTTAAGACCATCCAGAGTGTAACAAGGTTCTATCTAACTAACACATTGATGAATGTATACAATAACGATGTTTGGGAAAAGAATAACAACACATCAAGGGTGAAATCCCAAAATTAAAATATAACAAGAGAAAATGGAAGCACTAAGAAAACTTGCCCATCCACTATACGTTTCTAATGTCAAAACAGGAGATTATCAACCTAAAAAAATGTAGAAATAAGATTTAGAAGGACGATGTTGATGCGAGAATGATTTAACAGTAATTGAGACTTGAAATGAACAAATTAGTTAGGACATTAAGTTGTTTATTAGTTTTCAATATATTCCTCTTCATTTTTAACGCACTAGCACCAACGCTGTAGTGTCATTATGCCATTTTTGTATAGATCTTTTCCAAGATTATTAAAATACTGCTCAACTGCAACGAGTCTTCATCCGACCGAAATTTCTTTTGAGCAAAGAAAAATTTGAGTGAGGGAGTCACTATAGGCTATATCCGGTGAATAGGATGGGTAAGATATAACCTGAAACCTTAGTTGATCCAATTTTAAAGAATAACTTCTTTTTCCATTTCAGGTTGATTTTTAGAAAATGTTTTCTTCAATTTGTCTAATAGAGGGGCATAATGGTTTAGCCACTTGCAAGATGTTTATGAAAATTGTCCCATTCGAATTCTAAAAAAATGTAGTCATCCCTTTTCTTGCTGATGGCAATGTCTTGGTTGTGTTTAATAGGGTATGGCACCATGATATATCCATTGCTGAGTTTACTGTTTGGATTATGAAACATGTTAGCTAAGTCAGGCTCTCTCTGCCAAACCAAATCTTCGTAAAAAGTCAATTTAGTCTTTGCTTCAAATCATGGCTTGGCATTTGTATTCTTTTCCGTTTTAGATCATAATTTAAGAATTGCGCCACCCACTTTATTGACAGCTTGGTAATACTCGGTAATGCATTTAATCGATACGTTCGCGATGCCAGTCACTTTCTTGACGTCAGTTTTTCGGCTGTTCAAAACAATATCATTAATTTTATTCGCCAATTCCGGACTAGCTGCAGTTTCTGATGGTTTAGATCATTTTTAATGTTATATCATTACATTCAAATTGTGATAAATTGCGGTTGTCGAAGCAGCAATGCAAAATGTTAGATGTGTTTAGTCTTTTAAAAGGTAAATATGGAATTGCACCACGATGCGAGTTTATTCATTGTAGGATTATCCATTTATACAGTTTCACCACACTGTAATTTTCAAACTAAATATTAGAAATTAACTAAATTTTGCCTGTCATTACAAAAGAGATAGCTGAATTAGAATATAGTGGTAGGTTTTTTTCGCAAGAAAGTATTAATAGTTGACTCTGACTTCTCGGCAAATCGTCCTCTTAATAAACATAAGTTTATCTAAACATTTATTTAGCCTCCACTTGTAAATGCATTAAAGGAAGCAATTTTGTGGATTGATTATATATTTGTGGGTAAGATGTTTCATTACCAAGACATGTATAAATATTAGTTATTTGAACAAAATGCCATTGACGAATGGTTTGAGAAGTCATCAAGGTAAAAAAACATCAAAACTTCAATTAAGACCTAATCAATAGTAGTAAGAATTCACTATAAGAAGTTGTTATAGACATGGAAGCATGAAAGTCACGTATTTGTGAAGTCCTACAGAATTTCATAGTATATTTACCTTAAGAAGTTGATAGTATAAACACGAAAGTGTAACAATAAACATATCGAGATTATGTTATTAGTAAAAGATCGTATTAAATCTTCAACAAATATCGTAGTTGTCATTCATTTGAGTTCAAGTGCAAGCTATTAAGAAAATGTGACAGAAAATCATAATTTTTACTCACCTAACGTTACGATAGTATCGATGAAATATTTGTTAATATGAAGTTACAGGATATTAATATGATGTTCTTAAACAATAAAATAGAATTAAGGTATCAATAATATCAATATTATTGTCAATATATTACACACACACACACCGTAGTGTAATTTAATTAATGTTACACTTCAACGCTATATATTTAAAAACAATTCTTTTGAGGATAGGCTTGTAACAGTGCATGTAATGTATGTGAGTGCTAGAAAGTTCCCACCCAAAAACCGAGAAGAAACTATGGACAACACCAGCAGTAGTCTACAAGCCACAATTCTTATGAATATTTGCGCAATATTTTAGTTTATAAGTTTATTTAAAATTCTTAAATATGCAGCACTTTATTCCTTTGTAAATTACTATAAAATTTTAATATTTTTATGACCTTTACTATTCATGATAAATGATATTAATAGAAAAAAGAGTAATTAGCCTAAAAAGTCATAAAACTAGGATATGACATGAAAATCATCCGAAAATATTTGTATTTGGAAAAAAAAGAAGAGAAGAGAGAAAACATTTTATTTATTTTTCATCAATTGTCAGTATTTTGTAATGTATTACACAATTCCCCCTAATTTGTAAATATAATTTTTTTATGAATATTACTCCATATATGCTATTAATACCTGGATCTGTTCTATTGATAATTGTAAGGCAAGAAATCTTTGCTTTCAATTGAAATTCAATTCAAAACGTATGTATTTTATTTTCAAAAGTAGTAAAATATTACCAATAATTTGTGTTTCCAAATGTCAAGAAAATTAACAGAATCGTAAATAACTTGAATTGTTAATTTACCTTACTTTCTCAAGATATTTTGAAACCGAAAAGACGTGCATCAAATATACTATGTGGCAAAAAACGAATCACCTAATAAAAGTGTACACAGTCCTGTCTCGGAGAAAACGGAACTTTTTTAAAATAAAATAAAAGCTTACTATTTTGGTAAAATTCATTTATTTTGTACAAAGTGGTCGCCCTCGCCTTCAATACAATGTTTTGTATGGTCAATTAACATGTCGAATGAATTTTTAAGTTCAGCTTTAAAGTTGTCTTCAAGATCATGGTCGACGCCTTTTTAATGGCTTCGGCATCGGCATAACGCTGTCCTTTCATGGGCAAATGTAGTTTAGAAAAAAGATAGAAATCACAGGGGGGCAAATCTAGCGAATACGGTGAATGGTCGATGGTTAAAATGACATTTATCGTTCGCGCCAAAAGACGCTTCATTACACCAAGATAATATACAGCATTGACTGTGTCTGATTGGTTAGTACAAACTCTTTGCGCATTGTGCCTTTCGAGTCATAAAAAGAAATCAACATTGTCTTCACTTCTGCCTTCTCCAAACGGCTTTTTATCGGTCTTTTTTCGCTTAGATCCTTCCATTCAGAGCTTTGACGCTTAGTCTCTGTATCATATTGAAAACACCACGCCTCATCGCCAGTTACAGTACAATACCTGGAGTTTAGTCTTCTTCTGAGTCTTTAATCAAGTCTGTATAATGTTGAATTCGGGGCAATTTTTGATCATCCGTTAGCTTGTGTGGTGCAAACCTTGCACAAATCTTTCTCAGTCCCAAATGTTGTGTCAGAATGAGATAAATTCAATCTTTGGAAATATTTAATTCCATTCTATGTTCGTTGTCATTTATGTCCGTGCGACCGTCTTTAAATCGTTTATACCACTCATACGTTTCAGTAAACGATTTACCGAGTATAACACAGAACTTGATATTTGCTCTTTGTTCAAAATTCATTTTTCGACCAATGCCAAATACACACTGTTACGTTATGCGCAGTTTCTCTGTTTCTAATGATGCAAACATCACGATATTTTGATATAACATTGATCAAAGATCTGCCTTACCGATGCATATTTTTTTAAATAGATGCCGCTGCTAAGAATTACTATTTTGAAAAAGTTCCGTTTTCTCTGCGACAGACTGCGTATATCTTTTTATATATATCTATTTTGTATAAAATTTTACTACATTGAGAATAATAAATGATTAAATTTTCATTGAAAAATTCGTACATTTTATAGTGAAAATTTAAAAATGAGTTGACATGCAGCTGTTGTAAGCTTATTGGGGGATTAGGAGACATTTTAACCTTTCTACCTATCATTTCTCAGACCAATTGAGAATATTGATGTTAGCCTCTTACCGCAACATGAACACGGATATTGTTTTGTTGGAATGTGACATTATTTAGCTTTTGGATATATGGTACAGCGAATGCTTCCAGAAGTTCGTAATATACCTTTGAGTATTTAGATGGCCTCGAAGAAATACTAAAGTCCCATTTTCTATGCTAATTCCACCTCAAACTGTCAATCCTCTAGTACAATCTCACGTTCTACAGAAAAATTCACAAACTTCCTTGCTCCGCTGCGACGTCAAATTCGTGTACGACCACCATGAGCCCACAAACAGAAGTGATATTCGTCTGAAATGATATTGTTCAACTCTTCATCCCAATCTGCCTATACATTACTTCATTCTAATCTAAGCACACGTTAGTATTAGTCTTGGACTGTAGCAAATCAATCTAAACGAACGAATCTAATATTTTCCACATAGTTTGAGGTATTATGCCTATCTCTAAGGGCAAGCAATATTAATCTTCTATCTTCCCGTTCGGTAGTTCTTCTAGGTGGTCCACTGCCTCTTCTGTGGTATTGCCTATCTTCTTGAGGTTAATTTATCCATCACCGAATAATAGAAGCAATATTTCTTTGCATCTGCTTAGTATTCGAATTCCTGGCGTTGTAATATTAATATAATAATATATTAATTCACATCTATAGACTGTTCGAAAAGAATAACCGAATTAAACTAATCCAAAATAAAGAAATGACAAAGGTTTATTGTTTAGTATACACATATATATATATATATATATATATATATATATATATATGTGTGTGTATGCACTATCGCCCATAAATGAGGGATCACATACGAGGGAGCGTTTTTATATTCGCGGAATGAGCGGGTTGTAGTGGGGTGAGTAGGCGCATTGGGGGCGTGGCCTGTGCAGCGACTCATGATTAGTATAAATACGAAGTTTCATTGTTATTAGACAGTTAGTCTTTGAGCTATCGTCAACCAAGTAACATAATCAGGAGTGAAAAGTGAAATATGGAAAAAATCGAATATCGTGCCGTTATAAAGTTCCTTACCAGGCAAGGAAAATCAGTCGCGACCATAATGAATGAGATGTCATTGGTTTAGGGCGACTCTTGTCCAGGAAAAACCATGGTGTACAAGTGGCATAGTTTATTTAAACAAGGAAGGGAATCCCTTGAAGACGACCCGAGGCCGGGCAGGAGCATTGAGGTGACCACGCCAGCACTTATCCAAAAAGTTGAACAAATTGTACTCGAAGATGCTCGACTAAAGAAGAAACAACTCGCAGAAATGGTTGGAGTATCCGATACAACAGTTTTTAAAATCCTACACGATCATCTCGGCATGTCTAAGGTCAGCGCAAGATGGGTGCCGAGAATGCTCACGCCGCCGCAAAAACAACAGCGCGTAGAGTGTTCGCGTGCATTTTTGGACCTCTGTAATGAAGACAAGGATGGTGTATTGAGTGGAATTGTTACTGGAGACGAAACTTGGGTTCATCATTATGAACCTGAGTCCAAACAAGACTCCATGCAGTGGCATAAAAAGGGCACAGCACCTCCCAAGAAATTTAAAGTGTCACAATCAGCTGGGAAACTCATGGCAAAGGTATTTTGGGACTCGGAAGGAATATTGTTGATTGATTATAAAGATAAAGGTGTTTCTATAACCGGAGAATATTACGCTTCAATATTAGAGCGACTAAAAGAAGCCATTAAAGAGAAAAGACGGGGAAAATTGACAAAAGGTGTTCTGCTTTTGCACGACAACGCGCCCGTCCGCAAGAGCCGCGTTGCGTTAGCTGCCCTGCATAAGGTGGGCTTCGAAATTGTGAATCACCCACCCTACAGCCCAGATCTGGCCCCGAGTGATTATTACCTGTTTCCGAAAATGAAAAAAGAGCTGCGGGGTAAAAAATTTACTGCCGATGATGAAGTCGAGGAGGCAGTTTCGGCGTATTTTGCAGATAAAGAGAAATCATTTTTTTATGAGGGTATAAATAAATTAATTGAAAGATGTGAAAAATGTATCCGTCTTGCAGGTGAATATATTGAAAAAGAAAAATAATTTGGTTTTTTTATTTCCACCCCTTGTCCCCCATTCCGCGAATATAAAAACGCTCCCTCGTACTGTCGTAGAATCGTTCTGTCTTTATACCTGGGGTTCGGTAGGAACAATTGAAATAACAGTGAGTGCGTTTCTGGGAAGTTTACCAATAATATCTGGATCATCATATAAATTATAAAATCATATTTGTTAGTGTAAAATATTATAATTTCCTGTATTCAGTATTAATACTTTTCCTGAAAATATTTATTTTAAAGGGTTTTAGGAAACAATTTATAGGAATTTGTAGTACCACATAAAATGTTGCAATCTAAGAAAAATTTAGTATTCGTCTAGAATCTGTCCAAGTAAGTAGTAATACGAGTATTCTTGAACAAACATACAAAATGCCAAAAAGGAAGGGATTGAGTGCATAAATTCGTAGTGCTATAATAACATTACACAAAGAAAAATTGTCACTGCGGACAATAGCGCAAAAATTAAAACGAACATATCGTGCCGTTTATCAAAGGCGAGACTAAAAGCGCGACTTGCTGTTCGTAAACCATTGCTACGATCACAAAATTGTAAAAAACGATTACAATGGCCCAAGGAACATCAACATTAGGATATGAACATGTGGAAGCGAGTTCTGTGGACAGACGAATCCAAGTTCCAAATGTTTGAAAGTAATCGGTGCGTTTTTGTTCACAGACGAGTTGGTGAAGGGACAATACCAGAATATGTTATACCAACAGCTAAACACGGTGGAGGTTCAGTTCTGGTTTGAGGATCATTACCTTTTAATGGTATTGGGAGATTTGCACAGAATTGATGGATTTTTAAGAAAAGACGGATATTTGAAAATTTTAAAGGAACACGCAATTCTGTCCGGCATTAAATTGAAAAAAGAGGATTTTTATTTCTAATAAGATAATGACCCTAAATATAGTGCTAAACTTTGTAAGGACTATCTGAAACAGAAAGAGGACGAAGGACTTCTTGTAAATATGGTTTGGCCCGCACAATCACCCGATATGAATCCTATTGAGTTGCCGTGGGATGAGCTGGACAGAAAAGTGAGAGAACACTGTCCAAAATCGCAGCAACAGCTGTGAGAACTCCTTACAAATGTTTGGAACAATATTCCAGTTGAAACTATTCAAAAACTTGAATTGAGACTACTCAAAATTTTTAAAGAAGTTAGTGTAAAGGTGGATATTTTGACGAAAGTCGCTTCTTTTGTTTTACCAAAAGCGTACCATTTTTTGTATTTTACCAATAGTAATGTATATATAGTAAGTACCGAATTGGACATTATAAAGGTATCATTCGTTCTTGCTATTCAAATAACAATTAAAATAAAAAAATACATTTTTACTTATTTCAAAATTGAGATAATTATTTATAACAGATTAAAATTTCACTTTTTATTTATATGAAATGAAAATCAATTATTTTTCTATAACTACTTATGTTAAAAGAATAATTTCTAAAACCTCGAAAATATTCAAACCTTTCATAAGAAGACAACTTGATGATATGTAAACAAGAGATTAATTTCATCATTTAGTTTTTAGGTATTTACGTCATAATTAAAATTAAATTTGCTAAATACTACTGTTACCCTATTATCGTTTCTACCCTGCTGTTAATATTATCAATTAAATTCATTCAAAAAATCACTTATCCGAATCGTGATCAACAGACACTAGAATTTCTAACATTGGCACAGATCAGCCACTATGAAGGGAAAGTCGGAATTGTCTGTGTAACTGTCATGGGGCAAATTACGAAGTTTGAGGCGAACTTCTCTCCGAACTCCGCCGGAACATTTAACAGAAGTTGTAGGCCGTATCTCAAGCTGGAAGTGCTGTACGTACCGCTAGCAGATAGCAAAATATGCGTAGGGATGGTGTGCTGGCTAATGTGTTGCGGATCTTAGTGTCTTCTCCCTTCACCTTTCGTTGTGTAGCACCACCCCTCTTGATCCCTCCAGCGAAGCGGATCCACTCTAGATTAGCTGAAGTTTACACATTCCGTGTGAATAACTGATAAAGTTTGACGGATCGGACGTTTGGGATGGAGAGAACTTAGGTTAAATACACCGGTAATTATTTATGAGCAAAGACAGATCTGTTGCCGGTCATTGTTTTTACGCTTAAAATGTACATATACGTGTGAATATTCTTTATACAAGCTGCAATAATAACAGTAATTTGTAATTACAGAATAACTCTAATAGCACATGCATAATTGTCATATACTTATATATGTATATCTCAAACAGTAGTCTCAATAATAAAGGGAAATAAACCAGTATACGTATACACATGAGAAAGAAGAAAGAAAAAAATTTGAATATGGTGTTTTTATGTAAAAACATGTAGCAGTATCTTGATGTCATACGTAAAATATGAAATTGAATTTGAAGGAGATACAGGACATCTATAAGACATTAAAGTAGTCCCCATAACAACCTGTTACCGTGTAAATCACGCTTAGGTGTCAATGACATTTTATGATAGCCAAGCAAAAGTTTTTGGTTAATTACCCATTCAGAAAAAATTCCATTGAATCCGTTGGATGGATAGGTTAAGAACGGCTTGTGTAGTCGGTCAACCATTTTACTTCCCGTTGACTACTTGAGAACCCTGACGATTTGAGGTTATAAGAAATAATGGCAAAGTACTCATTATTGAACAATGAGAATTATTTGACGGGAAATGAGATCCAGTTACAAATATCTTTTGCAGAAGTTGTCATATTTGAATTCTGCTGTATTTTTAATTGACCACTAAAAACTGAAATATCTTTGGAAATGATCAATAACAATAATGATATTGCTTTTAACGACAGAAAAGTTGACATCAAGAAGCTCGTGCTAATCGTGAGGATATTGCTTGAATATGTTCATATCAAACACAGAATTAGGTATGTCTAGGCTTCACTATTCTGTTCCTGAGTGCAAACGACAATCTCAACAGTGAAGGCATTCTGATAGTTTTTTGGGATACTACTTTGCAAATGGTCTAACCCTTAACAGACATTCTTAGGTAGCTCTCTTAAACAAATTGCAGACAGCAATTTCTGAAAAACGACTTTGAATGTTCCATAAAAAGTTCTTTTTCATTTCAACAACTCGTCTTTTCATAACAGTCAAATTGTTAGTGGGAAAATAGTTTAATTGAGATTTTAGTTTCATTCAGTCTATTTCTTTTTTAAAAGAAGCTTTGGCTCAAATAAAGCACTGAAGCAATACTTTGAGGGGATCTTGAGAAGATCGTTACAAGAATCTATTGAAAAATAGTAAAAAATTTGATATTTATCAAATTTGTTTCGTTTTGAATATCATTTTCCAGGTATTCCAGGTCTCTGGACTTAATTCTAATACTTTTTTCACTCTGTTTCCATATACCCTAGCGACCATCCGTTTTGGTGTTAAAATAAACGGATATATGAAATTCGTTCACAATAGTAAAAAGTTTTGAAACTCTATAAATCACACATACCTGATATGTAACAAAAAAATTAGTCTTTACTAAAGGCTGTACTAAAAATTTTTAAATAAGATTGCAGAAGTTTTAAAAATTCTCAGTTAACTTCAAAATTCGAGAGTTTCACAATAGGTAATGATTGATGATTTTTAAGGCATTTGAGAGGTACATACCATCAACTAGCTCATGACTGATTTGTTATAGTACGTGCGATATATCCATATTTATTTTAGTATATGAATGAATAAATATTATCGAATATTTATCTTGAAAATAATATATAATCAAATTAATCTGCTCAAATATTGTATAAAAGAAATTAGAGATTGACAACGACCTGTAGTTCTAAACATTTATATTTCTTTATATACATAGAATGAATTCATCTTCTTTTCCATATGTAGGGTCCAAACGAAAATATTCCTTTTTATCATGAAGAAAAAAAAGGAGTTACCTTGGAGTTAATGATAATGTTACACACTCTTATAAAGGACCACGGTATTTTGCTTGATTCGAACTTTAACTTGCATATTGAAATGGTATCGTTCTGCGGTTAAGAGCGCTGGTTTTGTAATAAGAATTATACAGTATTTTAGTAATACTAGTTTATTAAAAACACTTTTCTTTGCGTTGGTGGTAAGTTGGAGTATGGATCGACTGTTTGGTGTTCCTTATACAGATCACAAACAAATGCAATTGAACGTGTTTAATGTCAATTTTTAAAACTCCCGACTTTTTTAAATCTTCTTCGTTTTCCTGAGCGCGGTGTCGACTACAATCTTTTGTTGAGGAGCATAATGTTAAATCACTAGAAGAATGCAGATCCTACATTGTGCACGTTTTCTTTATAAGTTTGTGAATAGTTGTATTGATTATCCAGACCTTCTATCTAACTTAAAGTTCTCTGTTCCACACCACTCCTCTAGAAGTGCGCCAACCGCTTATATACCGTACGCCCAGGATAAATATTTTTTGGAAAGCTTCTTCGATCTATAGTCCCAGGAATGCAAACAATATTTATAAAGACATTTTTATGGGTGATATCGATTTATAATTTTCAATTATTGTTATTTAATTTTAATTTTTTTTTCAACAATTTCATTTAATTTGTAAATTGTCTTTGTTTTGTCTACTATTTTTTATTATTATTTCTATTCTGTAATTGGGTTGCCTGTTGGGCAAGAAAGTTTATTATCACCAGAGTTAAAACTAAGAAATTTGTATACGCCAACGATTGCAGAAGTTATGTTGCCTAACTATACACTAGAAAATATTTGTCCGAAAGCATTCGCAGGAGACTGCGAAATTATAGGTTACCACACCACAGTCCACAAGAAGTTCTAGAAATGCTCTTTTTGCAGGTATTTCAATTAACCATTAGGGGTTTTTGAACATTTTAATAATAGTAACACTAATATCATTTAATGCAATCATAGACATGATACGGATACCAAATTACAATCGCATATTTCACTTTTAATAAAACGTATGTATGAGGTGTGGCTATTAAATAACGAGACCGACGCTGTAAAACATTTTATTTTGATTTCACACATGCTGTACTTGGTTAGAAACCTCTTGACTGACAATGCGGAATGAGCCGGTGAATTGTCTTGGTGGAGAACTCATGACTTGTCCCCCCACAATTCGGGTCATTTTTTCCTTATTCTTTCACGGAGTTGAGCAAGAACGTAAAGGTAGTAATGTTGATTAATAGTTTGACCTTCAGGAACACAGTGAAGGTACACAATCCCATGAATATCGAAAAAAACAATCGTCATTGCTTTGAATCTTGAAAACGCTTAAACCACTCAAAAATACGTGCACGCGATAAACATTTATTGCCATACATTTCTTTCAATAAACTGTAAGTTTCAGTAGCGGTTTTTACAAGTTTCATGTGAAATTTCACAACAATTCGTTGCTCTATTGTTACACATTTTTCCGGCGAAACACAAAAACAACTCTAATGCGAACGAAGGCTACGGCTATACTTATTTGTTTACAGAGTCGAGAGGCACTGCATTCGAAAGAGAAGGCTTCACGTTAAATAGCTGTCAGTCGTTGACGTTTGGCGCATGTGCACTTCTTCTGTACCAGCGTCAGTCTCGTTATTTAATAGCCACACCTCGTATGTAATAATATGTGCATGATTTCATCATGGTGGAGTTTCTACCAATACTATTGTATATTTCATACTACTCTACCATCCAATCGATATTGTACTGAAGAAAATCATCATCGTTGTTCGATTTGATCCACAAATATTATTTGATATCAACAGAATACATCAACGCCTTTCATAAGAAGGGTGGTAATAAACTATCGATATATAATGTGAATAAGTTGTCCTAAATTTTACCCGCTCATATATTATAAATTAAGTCATTATAAACATGCTATTTCGTCATAGTTAGGTGGGAACTTTAAATGTAAATTTTATTAACGTTAGAGTTAATAATTTATATAATTCATGGCACGTAAAAATGAGTATAGTGAACAACGAATGGTTGTAATAGTCCTCATTCTTCGATAATTTTTCAAGACAAGGACCATATATTGATGCCATTGTTATACTATTAAAGAATAATAATCTTTCCACTAGGAGCTTCCTTTTCCATTTCGTTTCGTAAAGTCCTTATATACTTCTTTTGTCCACTTTCCCCCAAACAGACAAACGGACATAATAGGAAATCTTTTTCGTTCAACAACATGTGCGGAACTTCACAAAATGACGCAATTGTTAACAAACAGAACAAAAACGGATACCCATCGACCAACAGTACGTAGCAGCCTGCTCATCACGTGCACTTCCTCTTCGTACTCTCTCGCGCTCTTTCTCCTCTAATTGGTTCCGTTATTGGCGGAATAAATCAATTACTAAGCGGGGAGCCCAACGACGACGAATGAAAACAAAAAATATTTCACAAGCGATTTGTCGCCGCATGGACTTTAATTTGATTCTGATGGAAATGAATTTCTACCGAGGCCGATGATTTGCGTGAAATATTAATGTCGTGTTATTTCTAGTTTATTTCTGTTTTGCTTCGTTAAGTGCAGATGTGTGGTTCAGTTGGTGTAAATTTAATTCGAGTGCGATGAAAATATGGCCTTATATATGTATTTGTTAAGATCTAAGATAAATTATTAATTCCAGTGGAAGATAAGTTTTAAATTTTATCGTTGCCTTAAAACAAGGTGTATTGATGGAGAATATATAAATGCATAATCTAAACTATCAAGAAATTTAAACTTGAGAAGGCAGTTAATAATGTCACTTAGAAAATGTTCCTCACGCAAGAAAACATGTACATATTTAAAAGAAATCTTAATGAGGTAGATTGGGAGGCAACGTAAAAGACACTTGATGATACAATGCCATACTTTATAGCTATATTTTCTAAACTGTTTAATGATGTCTTTTGCATGAAGAAAGCACAGATTTAGAACAATTATAAAAGAATTCCGCTTAATGAGGAAATAATCAATTGCAAAAATGATCTCGATATTCTATATAGTTTTCATTAGAACATTAATTCTAATGAAAACTAGATAGCATATATAGAATATCGAGATCATTTTTGCAATTGATTATTTCCTCATTAAGCGGAATTCTTTTATAATTGTTCTAAATCTGTGCTTTCTTCATGCAATGAATTGTATAAAATCACAAAGGGGATACTCGTAAACATTATCAGAGTAAGGTTAAGAAATCTGAAAATAAAATAAAAAGAAATATGGCATATCTGTAAGGAAATAATTGAAAAAATAATCAAATCAAATCAAATCTTGGGAATGATGGAAACAATTGCCTAATCAATACAATTTCAGGCCTTACAAAAGCAATATTATATATGGATTATGATACTTTTGACATACTACTACTGTGCAGAAGAAAGAAGAAAGAAGCATCTAAAACTTATTTACTAAAACGTTTTTACTAATAATTATTGGGTTAATTTAATTTATAATACTTAATACATCTTTTCAAGAACGATTCGCTTATTGATAGAAATATAATCACTGGAAATTTGCAAGTTTATAACATCGGGGGGGGGGGGGAGATCGACCACCTTATAAGTAATAAATTTTATTGCACCACAATGCTCTGCAATAAAATTTCAAGGGAGAAGAGTTATTTATCTATAACATTTTGTTTTTAATTCAGTGGTAGAAACGATACACAGCGGTTCCACAATAGAATTTATTTAGATACTTTAACCCAGTGAAATTTTCATTTTAAGAAAAAATTGTGAGCCGTAAATTGTTATAATAGATAAAAAATGCCTAGAATAGCATTACTAGACAGAAATAAAATTAGTGTTTTATACCAAGAGGGTTATAGTCAAGTGAAAATATCAAATATAGTGAAATGCTCCCGGTATGCCGCAAAACAAACAAAAAAAGAATGACTGAAACCGGCAGTGTAAGTGATAGACCAAAGAGCGGACGTCCAACAAAGCTCAGTAAAGCTGATGCACAGTTTTTAAAAGTTAGTTCCTTAAGAAATCGTAAGAAAGTTAGCGCAGAACTAGCTCAAGATCTTGCGCGAACATCTGATACTTCTGTATATGCTTCAACAGTAAGGCGATACTTGCTCAGATCAGACTTGAGGGGATGCGCGGTTATAAGAAAACCCTTACTGCGACGAGGTAATAGAGGGAAACGATTAAAATATGCCAGAGACCACGAAACTTTGGAATATAAGGAGTGGCGACAAGTACTATGGACTGACTAATCTAAATATCAATTATTTGGAACGAACAGACGTCAGTATGTTAGACGACGCCCTGGTGAATCGTTATTGGAACCATGTTTACACACTACCATAAAGCATGGAGGAGAAAATATCCAAGTTTGGGGTTGTATTTCGGTAGCTGGTGTGGGTGAAATTGTAGAAATAGAGGATAAATTAACTGGTGAGAAATACAGAACACTATTAGAAGAACGTGTCATACCATCAGGGCAACGTCTTATTGACAATAATTTCATTTTACAGCAAGATAATGATCCCGAGCACACCTCAAAACTTGTGAAAACTTATTTAACAGAGCAGGAAGCAAATGGGGTATTGCAGACTATGATATGGCCACCTCAAAGTCCTGACTTAAATATTAATGAGCATGTGTGGGATTATTTTGACAGAATGTGTGAGAAGTGTTGCTAAAGAACAAACATGAACTGTGTAATATACTACAGGAAGAGTAGTACAATATTCCTGAAAATTTCATTAATTCATTAATGGCCTATCAAGAAGAGTGCAGGATATACCATAAAAAATAAAGCTCGTCATACAAAACATTGAAAATTTAAGTTGTTTATATTTGAATATCGATGTGTTAGTTTTTATACATTTAAAAAAATTTCAACTTGTGTAAGATTATTATTTATCCTTTTATAATAGTTTCTTGTAAAATTCAAGAAGGTGTTTCTTTCTTTTGCACAGTACTGTATATACACTTCGATGTTTCTTTTCCGTGTGACATGCGGTGAAGTCGAGGATTCTGTAAAACAATTCAAGGGTAAGTATCCAAGCGGTGCTGATGGAATTCCAGCTAATTTGATTAAATTTTACATTGAAGATCTCTTTTGAATATGGCGACTTTCCGAACAATTGAAACTATGAATTATTAGATCCGTATATAAAAATGGGAGTCCAATAGAATTATAAAATTACAGACCCATTAGTTTGCTACCGAGTTTCTCCAAGGTGTTTGAGATAATAATGACTAACGGGTTAATGAAATTCATAGAAACGTCTAATATTTTAAGTAATTCTCAACATAGATATATTAAGGGCAGATTGGCTGTATATAACTAATTTGTATAAATTCATTTCGGCTATTGTAAGAAATTTAGAAAATTCTAACATATCATTAGGAATATTTCTACATCTTTCAAAAGCTTACGATTTGTTAGATCGTTCAATATTACTTATTAAATTAGAAAAGTTTGATATTCGTGGAACAACGAAAAAATAGGTTGAGAGCTATTTAACGAACACATGGAAAAACGTTGTGATTAAACAACATGGCAATACTATATATCTGAATCTGAACAACTTCTTCTGCGATGGGTATTCCTCAGAGGAGTATATTAGGCCCCATCCTCTTCATTGTATATATGTCTGATATCTACAGATATGTGCGAAGGAAGCACTCGTTTCTTACGCAAATGATGTTAGTTCTAGGAGGCGAGGCGTAATTTACGAGTTGCGGCTTCATGAATGAAAAACATTTTTAAAAGACTTGACTTGTGATTCTCTATAAAGAGGTTAATTTATTTTTTATGTCCGCATGCAGGAAAGCAAAAATTTCTGGACCAGCATCACATAGATAAACACCTGAATTAATCGCCATATATGTGCCTTGTGGTCAAAAGTAAGAAGGATCTACTATGCATTTAGAACCGTGAACAAATAAATATATGAATCATGAAACAGTGATTGTATTACAGCGATTTCAAAGCAGTGATAAGAAGGGATCGGAAGATACTGGTACATAATATAACGTCAGTAACAGGGACTTCACGAATTCCAATTTGATATTTTTGCACGCGAATCAAAATACGTATAGAGAAACAAATACTTACCAAGTGACAATAAATACATCTTCTTCAGAAGGAATATTATAGGGTTTATAAAATGTATCACACATCCTGACTGTTCATTTTTGACATTCAAATGAATTCAAATGAATGTAAATCACCAATAATTGTTCCACATGCTCAGGTGTTAATAATTATCCGTCACCGAAAATTCATTTATACATTGAAAACGACATTAACATCTACCGGTGAAATAGGGGGACGTTTAAAGGACATAAAGTTTTTTAGTGACGGCATATTTATCCCCCGGTTCGGAAAAATCTATTTGTTTACCAGTAAGTAAGTCAACAATTCGGCGTATAGTATCCTAGATTGTTATTTAGAACTGCTTCAAATTTTTTTTGACATTATCAGCAGTGGCTCCAGATAATTGAGAAAGAAATTGACGAAGATCATATACAATATTCATGGCGTTAGTTGTGGGATATAGTAGGTTGGTCGGAGTAACCTCTAGATGGTGGATGGTTATAGGTATTCTGGAATAATGTCCATGAATATTGGCTAAATCTACCTGAATAGTATTACTGTTATTACTGTGTTCAATTTCGAATTACATTATTCATTTAAATCCGATCTTGGAAAGTACTCCTGACTGGGGATCGAGCAATATCCGAAATTTTTTTGCGGTAAGTTACTGGGCATTATGTAAGAGGTGTTTTCAAAACAGTTAACATACTAAGTGTACATGAATTATATATTCAAAAAAATATTAATACAATAGGAGAGTATATGATTTTAGTTTTCATAAATATTGCCTAAAATTGACAGAAAAGAATGTAGACTACAACTCTACAACTGCATAAATTTCTACAACCACGTATTTCAAAATTTGAAAATACTGTACAATTTAAATAAATATAAGCAGGCTATCAAAATATTGTTAATGAATTTAGAACCCTATAACGTACAAGTGTTCTAAAGTTAGAATTGAAGTTTGAATGATATAGTCCATTTTATTTTTATATACCAGTATAGTTCTAATAGAGATATATATTTATAGCAATAGGCAGAAATTCTCTCTTTTTCTGGACGCTAAAAAATTGTTATATTTATATACAATTATATGTTTTAAAATGTTTTGAAACATTCCACTGTCAATGTCCGAAAATTATCGATATACTCGATAGATATTTAGTAGATATAGTCATTTGGATTTTTACCTTTAACCCACCCGTATTAAAAACAATTTCTCCGAATATGTTATATACTATATTATATGAGAATGATTTAATGGGAATTAACTCTTTCAGCCACAGACTTACAAATATAATTTTATTAACGAACCAACTGCATTTTTGGTTTGATTAAGGTTTATTTATTATAAAAAAAAGAAAAAAAATAAATTTGGACTTCAGGCTTTTTGTGGAATAGGGAGGTTAGTTAAGTAACCACTATGACGGTTGGCATAAAAAGTATTCAAGTAAAGCGTAGTATTCGCAGGCAAATTTTATAACAAAAAATTAATTCTGGTGAAAATCGGAGAAACATGTTTTATTTGTGCGTATGCAAAGAGGAACTTTGCAGGTTCTGCATTGCCATATAGTACGCATCGGATTCTTTTTGGTGCTGCATTTTGCACAACTTCGTGATGTAGATCGCTCTGACTGATGCATACTGCTTTCCAGACGCAATTCTCTTGGTACTGATAGTTTGTGTTTCTTTATTTGTACCAGTAGTGGAGAAGAGGGTTCCGAAATTGGGCGCTTAGTGCCTGATTTTGGTTTTTTTTACCTGAACTGGTACTAGGAACCCGAGGTAAACACTTCTTCGAAACTCTTTGGTACTGAGCTGATCAAGTTCTGGATGGTGTGTTTTCTGGAGCTCTTTATATATAATATAAGAGTTTATGACGGCGCAGTCCAGAAAATGGAAAAAAATTCGATGCCACCATTTTCTGGATTTTCGGTCAATGGCAAAAGTGCTTTTCAGCTGATCAAATTTATCAACATAGTTCATACATCTGTTATATTGTATGACAGCTTCAGGACAATTTATTTCATTTAGGTCTCCATTTCGGTCTCTGCGAGTAACAACACATATTGGATCTATGTTGTTGGTGAGAATAAAAACTGATCTTTTATCCTTCCATTTTAGAAAAGCCACATTGTCATCATTGACCATGTAATCATGTTCTCCTCGTTTTAGACGTTTGTCCTCTTTCAGCTGTGGTAGAAACTTGCGCTTTGAGTTGACAGTGCCACAGGCCAATATATTGTCTTTATACAAGTCTACTTGAAAAGGATAGCTATTGAAGTAGTTGTCAAAAAATACTTTATGATTTTTTGATTTCAAATTCGAGCAAAATTTTCGAACGACGTTTCCTCCTAGATCAGTTTGTATCTTCTCGCCATCCTTTCCAGTATATATTTAAAAATCCAAACAATATCCGGCCTCAGCACACATCATCCAAACTATATATCCTCGTTTAATTGGCTTTTTTTGGCATATATTGTTTGAGTGAATTTCTACCTTTGAACTTTATCATCTATAGCCACTTTTTCTGGTGCGTGATAATTTTTATTAAAATCTATTTTGAATGCATGTCTTATTTTATAAAGCTTGTCGTAATTATCATCGGTTTTTTTGGGCATTAGGACATTGTCATTCAAATGTAAATTATTCAAATGCCATCCAAAGCGGTTGAGTGGCATGAAGGAAGATATGTATACGTCATTCATATCAGGGGCAGAAGACCAGTAATCTTTATAGCTCTGCGATTTTTTTATACCCATCACTAAATTCAAAGCCAGAAATATTTCAATTTCTTCAGGTGTAGTGGGTGTAAATGGTGCTCCTTTCTGCGTAGCATATAGATTTGTTTGAAAGCTGATTGTTTCAACCAAGTTTGCTGTCCAAAATAAACGGAATAATTTTGTTTGTGTTATATTCTCTAACTCTACTATATCATCTGCAACTCCTCCGCCTCCTGTGTATTCATCCGGCTTTTCCATTCTGAAATTTTTTTTCCACTTTGGTTTACTACTGCGGAGCTCATAGTAGGTAACTGACTGGTAGAAGTAGTGCCCAAATTTGATAAAGGTATATCATCATCCGAGTCAGAACAGTCATCAAGTTCTGGCTGCATTCCTGAAGGTATATCACCGAGTACCATCAGATCGGTTTGTTGCTCATGATTTCTTTCTTCATCTGAATTGAAACTACACACGCTTTCATTATCAGAAGGTATATCTTCATACAAAATATCTACGATATCTTGTTTATTGGGTATGCGCGGCATTCCAATTATATACATAACACAAAATTATGTGAGAAAACAGATTATTTAGAATGTGCTATAGTCACAGTGGTTAGTAATCTAACCACCATATTACTTACGTTATATTTTCTATATTATGCTCTTGTTACATATATATACGTTACTACAAAACAAAAAAACAAGTACTAAATAACTAAAAACCACTGCTTTCGTTGAATAATAAACTCTCTATGCTTTTTTATTTTAATCACAACCGACCTGTTAAAAAAACAAGGGGAAGCCCCGCGGTCAAATAAAGGTATAAATATAACTAGCGCACCTTAACGACAAAATCTCGCAACAAATCATCAACGATGTCTTTAAAAATGTAATTATTTAATAATTTGACACTAGGTACCACGAAAACAAATTTTAAACAAGCAATAATAAGTGGTTAGATAACTAACCACCAAACCTGAAAGATCAATAAGGTTGATATATAACCCCTTTCCACATTAACTTTTGTAAATTCTGTATACGCATTTCGACAACCAAGTTGTCATCATCAGCAGATATCTGCTGATGATGACAACTTGGTTGTCGAAATGCGTATACAGAATTTACAAAAGTTAATGTGGAAAGGGGTTATATATCAACCTTATTGATCAAGTCAATCAACCACAGGCTCCATCAAATTCAAACCTGAAAGAGTTAAGACCGACAATGCAACAAATGAATTATGGCATTGATTTTTTTAAATTATTTTTTAATATATTCCCTTTCAACTTCAACGCACTTGGATCAATCATGCCAAAGAGCCTTACGCTACTTAGTGTTCCAATCCTCCTCCGGATCCTCAAGACACTGTTCCGTTGTTGCAATAAGATTTTCACTTCTTAACAGCGAGTAAAAGTTGGGAGTTTGGGAAACAACTGGAGGTCACTTGAGGCTAAATCTGACAAATAGGGTTGATGAAGTGCAATACGAAATTCTAATTGACCCAAGTTTTCGTCATCAACTTGATTGGTGTAGGAAAGCGTGTTTCGTGATGAAAAGTACTTTTTCATGGTCCATCTCAGATCGTCTTTCAGAAATCGTTTTCTTCAATTGATAGCTTCCTCAGTATATTTAGATAGGTATGTCTGTAGTATGTACGTATACCATTCATTTCTTCGAAGCACTGGTCTATGTTTAAACCACGCACGAAATTGCAACGCAAAACTGCCCTTATCTCATTTCGTGACCATGATGCCATCGCAAGCACTTTACACTCTCACTGCTAATGAATAACTGCCCATCGACATGGCGCGGCGGCTACTAGGCACGTATGAACATGTCTCAACATGCAGCAACAAGCAGCTTCCTACGATTTATTGTTGCGTCATATTGCAAAACTTTCTTAGTACCCTTTGTATATTTAAAAATTTATTTCATATTGTGACAATAAAAAGAATAGACTTAACTGTTTGACATTCATATTGTACATTCTTTACAGCCAAGTTTATCTATACCTCCATGCAAATGTCATAATAATGATTTACATTAACATCTTATTTCACACATTACATTATGAATAAATCCTAAAATTAATCACACGCAAAACGTAAATTCATTCCACTAATTACGAGCAAATTTCATGTAACACTGAAATTTTCTGAAATGTTAAAACCGACTACTTAAGATTACTTGAATGAACAAACTGCTTACAAATACCAATTTAAATTGCTACCCATCCTGTATTCAATTTATTTTTTGTGTACGTTCGAGTAAGAAACGCAAGCATTAATGGCGCAGAAAAGAGAAGATGGGGGGAATGCAAAAGTGGTGACTTCGCGAGATCCACTAAGTCTTTAGAATCTTTGTAATTATAATTATACCTCCCATAGCTTCCTCAGTATATTTAGATAGGTATGTCTGTAGTATGTACGTATACCAAGGGCAGTATTTTGCCAACGATACAAGTCTGCGCAATTATACGAAAACCCCGTTTTAATATCTTGGCAAAGCTCGAATTTAATCCTTCACTTTACATAATTGTGGTCGCTACTTTGGAGTTTCCAATCTTTCGCAGAAGCTCCCCTTGTCACAGTCGGTATTTCATTGCGTTTGAAATATTTGAAATTATTAGAATGCGCTGTTTGATATACTTATACATTAATAACGTTCTTGTAACAGGTCAGTATTGTATTAGTTCAACAAAGACACGATCCTCCACGTCCATTCACTTTAAAGGCTCTCTTTTATTTAAAATGTGTTATATTGCCAGTTTTAACCATTCACTTCCCACTTATGAGAAAAATGTTATGCTCAATTTTCAAAAGGTAAGCTGAATTTGCAGATTTCTTTTCCTCGTTTCCCAGTAATTATTCTTGTTTGACCATATTTTTCGAAGCAAATACCCTTAGATATCCCTTGAAAAGTAGCCCAAATACTCATTAAAATATAATTAAAAAAATTGTGACATATATTTTCGAGTTTATTTTATTATTATTTGAATACCCACAAATGTATCACCGAAATTAATTAAACCATATTATGCGAAGGTTCGTTACGAGTTTGTTTTTTAACGACAATGGTTTTATTCTCGTATGTTCTGTATGCGTTTTCCCTTTAAATATTTAAAATGTATCCAATTTTTATTTTTACGTATTGAATTAACAAGGTGGGTATCGCGAATCTTAAATTGCGATAAAAAACGTGAAAGAATGCGAGTCAAGAGATAATTTGATTCTATAAACAAAAACTAAGCTAATTTTTTGTGAAGATTTGATAAAATCTAGTTTCCCCACTATATTTCTGGTTACAAATGGTAATTCAAAAGTGAATGCATTATGGTAGTCGTATGGTAGTCCTAACATTTTCATATTTCTATGTTATCCAGAGTTACAATTTAATTAAATCCTTTTTCAAAGATAGGCTAGAGTATGTAATGTCATGACGTATCACAAGGTTGGCTTTAATACTGGAACTACTTTTATGTTATATGAATGCACTTTTAATGTTGACAGTGGGATAGTATACTTATATTCAGACGATAACTCACTATTAACTATAGAAAAAACATGGAAAGTCTTAAATCATGATGACGATGTGGTAGTAGGCCAACTAGCTAAAACTTACAGCTGCATTATATTGCATACGCAGAATAAAATATTTGGTGATTGTACTCCGATACTGATGATACACTGCGCGAATTTTTATTCTGTATTTCAAGTAATTGTTATTACATTGAGTAAATTATATTATCTAAAAAAATAGTAGCTTCGATAATCCTGATACAATAACTTGGAAGACAGCTTCTCTACTGGATCAATTGAAGATGTTTGTCCACATCGCACAACGATATTCAGGTGGTATAGAGAATTCCAAAGGGGAAATTTAACTGTGGAGGATGTTCAGAGGCCGGGAAGGCCACGAACGTCAGTTACGGAGGAAAACGTTACTACTGTGAGGAAAACGCATAGCGGCAAATCGAGTAGAATTGTGGAACGCGTCGTTTTGGACACACAGAAGTCAATCATAGCTAAGTGGTATACTGAACAGTGCCTGCCTGGCACTTGCGGCCAAAGTCAAGAATGGACACCTGGTTCCTCTATCACGATAATGCTCCTGCTCACCGCGCCCAAGCTTGCACAGAATATTTGACCACGACAGGATTGAAACTTCCCGAGCACCCTTCCTGCAGTCCAGATCTTACTCCCTGCGACTTTGCACTGTTGCCGCATGTGAAAATGAAGCTAAAAGGGAGGCGGTTTTCCAGTGATGAGGATCTTTTGCGAGCTTGGGACAACGAGTTTGCTTTACTCCCTAGTGAAACTTGGCAGAACTGGTTTAAAGATTGGTTTCGGAGGATGGCGAGGTGTATTGAGTGTAGAGGTAATTACTTTGAAAAAATTAAATAAACAAAGCTGTATTACACATTCAACGCAGTAATGTCATTTGTTATGCATCGATTTATTCTAAATATTACAAATTTATAAATAAAAAAAGTGAGCCGTTCAGCTCAAAGAAGTTACATTCGAGGAGAATGGGTTCGATTTAAGACTGCCTTGTGAATTCGCGCATTATCATCAAAGAAAAGAACATCTTCGAATGTAATCCTGGACGTTTTTAGTCAATAGCTGTACGTAATTTTGTTAATGTATTACTGTAGGTAACTACTGCTATTATATTTCCATTGGCATGTATTTAACAACTTCTGGTAGTGAGTCATCATCAATGGATTTACGATCCTACCAAAATCGTAACCAATATTTCACTTTAAATATGACGGAGCGTCGTTCCCATACACTACAATCATTCGTTCATGGATAATTTTAGGAGAATTGCTATTCCTTGATCAAAAATGTCATAGAACTTATTTATTATTGCAAAACGCATTATGAAGTATAAGATAATAAAGAAATAGAAATTTAATTCGACATACAAGAAAAAATGTCGTCCCCATTCAACGTTAGTTACTAGGCAGCCCCCGATTATTTGTTTCTATCATAGCTAAGTACATTTTCATCTAGTCCCTTCGTAGAATAACATTTTTACAAGAACTAAGTTTAATACTGCTGGCAGTAATGCAAGAAGTAATTATTAGTTAATTACAAAAATATATAAAAATAGGATATGTTAAAAACACTAGAAGAACCTAGAAGACAATTTAAAATTCCAAACTTCTTAAAAAATCGAAAAGCTTCGAAAGAATTTGCGCAGTCATGCTATAGTGACTGCGTCCTTATCATTTCTTTGTAGCGAAATAAGAAAACGTCCATAAATTTATTTGCGACGCGAGAAGTACATTTGGAAAACAAGTACTATTAAATAAAGAATAAAGAGCAGCAGGGAGACATGAAAGAGAATTAATTGGGAAATCGATGGTTAACTATTACGCAGAAATATTATCGAAGAATCATTAGAGGAATCTTCGAGATAGAAAAACATCTAAACTTTAACCAAAAGAATGGTACAACTTTAGCAATACTTAAAGAAATATACTACAATCGTTATGGACTATGAGCATGAAGATTGCGTGGAAATTAAGCTCTAATGAAGAACCTATAGAGAGAAGATTAATAATGGAAAGAATCAATTCGATTTGATTCATAGGAAGCTGCCAATATTAAATAATGAAATGCCGATTATTACGGTGCAACAAAAAAGAAAGTGTCGTCAGCCGCGAAAACTTGTTAAACTGCATTCTCTATGATGCATCATAGCCTGTATATACAATTTTATAATAATTTTTAGTGTAAATATCTATAGAAATTATATTTTAAAATGTTTTTTTTCTATTTTGATATACGTTTTCGTATATATAAAATATTTAGCATTAAATCTCTTGCATAAAATGTCCGTGGCGCCCTTAAAAAATTTAGCAAGATAAAATCAATACGAAATACAGAAAAAAATCTCGATTCCCAGCGCGGCACACGTCATATTGCACACAACATATAACGGTGCAATATTTTACGTACATCGAGGCATTTTCCATTTTCCTCTTTGACGTATTGCCTGTTGAAACACCGAAGTCAAATATATAACACTGTGGGGTCGTATTGGGCCATCCGGTTACACCCGATCGAGGGGATACTCGCACACACTTCCACGATATCTGTCTGCTTTACGTAAAGCACGGAATCTCGACGAATAGAGAAAAAAAGGGACAGTGCGGGGCTGGTATTTGAGAGGTGACCAAGTCCAGTAGGACGACGGTCGAGTGCTAAAACATGTTATGTTCGCAGTCGGTCAAATATTTCGAGAGCTTCTGCTTTATCGACTATATGTGTGTATGTGGTGTATGATATCGTTTAGGAGCTCAGTATCTGAATTTATGAAGTATGTAGTGTACATTTGGTATTTTGTCGGAGCATAGAAGCATGTTTTAATAGCAATACAAAAAATTAGTAAATTAAGTTTTATAGGGTATTACATTCGAAGAAAAGGAAATAAATAAGAAATCTAAAATGTTCACGACCATACATCATGCATTCTGACTTGCGATGATGATACTTAGCTTATTATTTTGGCAGTGTTTATTTTTCAAGCCAACGTAATAGCTTTAATTGTCAAGAATATATAGGGTTAATGATATTAAGTCCATGAAACGATAAAGAAACTCCATTCCTAGTTTTTTAGATTACGATTGCAAAAGTGTTCTTTTGCGTGCAATAGTAACACTTTGCATTAACTTCTACTGGAATATTTCCCGAATCTACTCATCTTGTCTTGAAGAACTTCGCTAAGGTTTTTCAAATTGTTATTTATTCTTCAAATATATACTCTTGTCGGCCTTGCATGTTTTTTGGAGAAGTGTTCTATCTTTTCATATTTAATATGTTTCACCAAATCCATTTTTTATGATTTTGACTCTAGAGGACAAGTGCACATCATTTACTCTGTCATATCGAAGGCTTTCGATCGCGTAGATTTCTTCAAAAGCTGGATCAATTCGGATTTAACGATCAACTTAACGGTTTTTCTCTTCCTACCTAGATAGTAGAACACATTATGTATATTATAAAAGATGCAAGTCATCAACTTACTATGCTAAGAAGGTCCAATTCTTTCTAACATTTTCATAAACGATCTATTGGGTTTAAGTGACTATAATAAATTAACTTTCGTTGATGTCTTAAAAATTTTTGCGCTCATAAGTTCCACTTAAGATTGTGGAATTTTCAACAAAGAGCAAACATCGAGTTCTGTTTTAAACTCGGTAAATCGTTTACTGGAACGTTTAATTTGATGAAACAAGTGTATGGTGATGCGTGCTTATCTCGTATGAGTGTGTGTGTGAGTGATTAAACTATTTAAAGAACGTCGTACGGACATAAATAACGACGAACATCCCTGGTGTAAAAAAATCTGTGGCTACGGAAAGTAACATCGAACTTATGCGTGAATTTATCAGAAATGAGCCTAAATCCTCATTGCGATACGGGGGAATGGAATTAAATGTTTCCAAAGATTCAATTCATCGTATTTTGACACAGCTTTTGGGACTGAGAAAGATTTGTACAAGGTTTGTACCACACAAGCCAACTGAATTCAACATTATACGGACTTGATTAAAGACTCAAAAAAGGACAAAAACTTCAGATATTCTATTGCAACTGGCGATGAGACGTGATGTTGTCAATATGATCCAGAGACCAACCGTCGAAGCTCTGAATGAAAGCTTCTAAGCGAAGAAAGACCGAAAAAAAACTGTTTGAAAAAGTCAAAAGTCAAGACAATGTTTAATTTGTTTTTATGCTTCGAAAGGCATAGTGCACAAAGAGTTTGTACCGATTAGGCAAACAGTCAATGCTGTATATTATCTACATAATAATGCACCATCTCATCGCTCGATGCTTGTTACTGATTTTCTAACTACCATTTTAACCATCAACAATTCACCGTATTCACCGGATTTGGCCCCCTGTGATTTATATCTATTCTCCAAACTACATTTGCCGATAAAAGGACAGCATTATGTCGACGTAGAAGCCATTAAAAAGGCGTCGATAGCGATCTTGAAGAACATCTCTAAAGATGAACTTAAAAATTTATTCGTCATGTTTATTGACCGTGGCAAGCGTTGTATTGAAGCCGAAGGCGACAACTTTCAATAAAATAAACGAATTTTACCAAAATAGTAAGCTTTTGTTTTTATTTTAAAAAAGCGGGTTTCTCTGCGACGGACTGTGTATCAAGTGATTAAGTTAATCAATCACAGGCTCCATCAAATTTACCTTTATAATTTATAATATAGTTTTTTATTGTATAACTTGTGCCTTCATTTCCGAATACTTTATTATGATTTTCTCTTATTTTATTATTACTATAATTTTTTAATTTCTTTGTTCTTTTTGTTTTAGTTGTGTTAAATCAAATAATCTATATGGCGTTTTTTGCTTATTATTTAGATTGTTATTTTGATATTTATTATTTATTGTTGGTCCTGTAATTAGAATATTGTATGTTCTTTTGGGGAAATATATATTATTATCAGTATCATTAAAACTAAATGATGGTTCAAAACCTTTACCGTACCTTGTGTTATAAATTACATAGTCTTTGTTAGTACGTTAATGATACAAGGTTTAACGCTATGGTTCTAAAGAGAGGTTGTAAGAAATCATATGATTTAAGTTTTTAAAATGTGGCAAAAATAAACGTTTTCAGAATTTTCATAATGAACCCATACTTCTTCAACATGAGGAAAAGAAAGCAAATCGATTTCAATTATAACACTTTGAATCGTGTTAAAACTACATATAAAAGAACTCGGGTGTTGCTGTTGAGTTAAAAGCAACATTTAATTATCACGTAGAACATGTCATTGAAGAATGACATAAGTGAGTTTCCTTAGCAGTTCGTGATAGGAATTTAAAAATGTTTTTTATATTAACGCTGTATTCTATTTACATTCATAACAATTAAGCAATGTGGAGTCTAGGTAGGTTTGTTACTTGTGTGGTTAGAATTGAAATGTAGGAAGAAAATGTGTTACGTACATCTTAAGGATATTTAAATTTAAAATTAGTTGGTTTTGAAAAATGTGTAAGCATTTTAATATGTTGTGCATAAATTAATGATTTTATATACTCAATTGAAATACGTTAATCTTTAAAAAAGTGCAACACCTTACTTTACAATGATGTGATATTCGATCTTTATTATATACAAAGGGTGCTAGGAAAGTTTTGCAATACAGCTTTGTTTATTTAATTTTCTCAAAGTAATTTCCTCTACACTTAATACATCTCTCCATCCTCCGAAACCAATCTTTAAAACAGTTCTGCCAAGTTTCACTAGGGAGTAAAGCACTCGTTGCCCCAAGCCCGCAGAAGGTCCTTATCACTGGAAAACCGCCCCCTTTTAGCTTCATTTTCACATGCGGGAATAGTGCAAAGTCGCAGGGAGAAAGATCTGATCTGCAGGGAGGGTGCTCGAGAAGTTTCAATCCGGTCGTAGTCAAATATTCGGTGCAGGCTTTGACGCAGTGGGCTGGAGCATAATCGTGATGGTGGAACCAGGTGTCCATTCTTGACTGTGATCGCAGGTTCTTCATAGATCCAATGACTTTAGGCAGGCATTGTTCAGTCTACCACTTAGCTGTGACTGTCTTTTGTGTATCCAAAACGACGCGTTCCACAATTCCACTCGATTTGAAAAATACAGCTATCATTTTCTTCTTTATATCGGGATTTTCTGACAACAACGGGTGTGAACTCATTATCAAATACTCAAACTTTGTTTTGAGCTTTGGTCGGCACATTGCAATAGTATAGCCAAGTCTCGTCACCTGTCAAGATGTTATTCACATACCGAGATTATTCCTTGTTAAACTTTTTTAACATGTCCTGGCACCAAATCACACGTCGTGCCATCTGCTCTTTAGTCAGTCGATGCGGCACCCAGAGAGAACAAAGTTCCTTCACGTGCAAATGATCATGCAGAATCGAACGAATTGCTGGTGCATTTAGGCCTAAAGTACCCTCTATCTATTGGTAGGTCACTCGCCTGTCCTCGCCAACCATTTTCCTCACAGTAGTAACGTTTCCCTCTGTAACTGACGTTCGTGGCCTTCCCGGCCTCTCAGCATCCTCCACAGTTAAATTTACCCTTTGGAATTCTCTATACCACCTGAATATCGTTGTGCGATGTGGATAAACATCACCTAGTGCAAGAGTCATTTCTTCGAAGCACTAGTCTGTGTGTAAACCACGCATGAAATTATAACGCAAAACTGCCCTTATCTCATTTCGTGACCCCGATGCCATCGCAAGCACTTTACACTTTCACTGCTAATGAATAAGTGAGCCCATCGACATGGCGCGGCGGCTGCTATGCACGTATGAACATGTTTCAGCATGCAGTAACAAGCAGCTTCCTACGATTCATTGTCGCATCATATTGCAAAACTTTCCTAGTACCCTTTGTATAATTCAAAATATGGGTTTAGAACTATGTGTGTATGAATATACTGTAGCTTGCTATAGTAAATCTCAATTAGAAATAGCTGAAATTAATCACTCAATTATTTTTAATTTGATCTAGCGCAAAATTAAATTCATTGTTGTTAAACAAATTGTTACTAGATATAAATGAACGAAATTTGTTGGAAATATTCGAATTAGAATTAAAAGTTTAATTCATTATGTTAATAAACAAGTAGGTACATATTTATTTAAAGTATGATCCAAAAATTATTAATACATTTATGATAGTAGCAAAAAACTTTATGGCGGAGTGATAAATTCTTGAGAAGGAACGTTCTGCAGCTTTTTGTGAATTAAATGTTTTTTCTAACTGGAAATTATGTAAAACTTGAAAAACGTGACAATTCGTTGGCGCAAGGTCTGACGAGTATAACGGTGGCAAAAGAGTTTTCGACTCCAGCTCTTACCGTTTAAAAATAAATAAAATGCAATATGTAGGCAAGCTTTCCCTTGAAAAATTAGCTTATTTCTATTCACCAATCTCAATTGCTTAATCGTTAATTATCTCATCATTTCATCATAAGTTTATCCAATGGCTCATAATATACGCCAACTGTCATTGACTAACCAGGTATCATAAAGTTGAAGCGTATGTTTGCGCTAGATCACTAAACAACTTTTGATGAATTTGGGTTTTGGGGTATGCTTAGGCCTTTTATCTTTGTGCTGCACGTTTTCGATTATTGAACGAAATTCGTTATTCATCACACGTAAAATATGGTGAAGAAATGGTTTACATTTGTTCCGCGGTAATAAAGAAAGACAAATTTCGAAGCGCTTTATTTTTTGTTTGTTGAGTTCATGTGGAACCCATCTATCCAAATTTTTTCCTTTGCCTATTTGTTATAGATGGTTCAATATAGTTGATATCGATAATTCTCGCGTACTTACATGTAAATGATCATGTGACCACGTGGATGATTTTTCGGACTAGAACCCATATTGCACATATTAGTTGCATTCTGACCGAAAACGTGGCCCGAGCTTCTTTTGCACTACCACGTAGTTCTACGATGGAATTCACGTTAGAAAGTCAGATGAATTTTGGATTATTCCATGTATTTAAGATAAATACTTGTAATCTTCTTCAAATGTTAATCATAAATTGACGTCTGTAATTGAAACGATAATAACGTACCATTGGAATAAAAAGCAAATATCTGCCATCAAGGAACATCATCGAAATATAACGGGTCATATATATATATTTAGTATACTCGGAAATCGGACGTTTCATATATAATGAACTAATAATAATAATCCATGTCTTTACTTTCACCAATTATAGGAGACGTTGGCGACGTTTAAGATGTTTGGCTGTTGATATTCACTAAACGAGAAAGACCACAACGGAAAATCTTTCCAGGCAGTGTTCAATCCGGAAAGCTAGCGGACAATCTAATAATTTGCCATTGAACTATCATGGTTAGCCGGCAGGTATAAAATATTTCCTCCTATATGTTCATGACGCGAAATTTTGAAATATTACTTAAAACAAATTATAAAACGAGAAATTAATAGAAAAATACAAAAACAGCAATGTTTTGTAACTCTTTCGCAGATCATCTTCTTAGTCGTATTTTGCTTTTCTTATACTATCGTGTCAAACTCGATGTTAGTTGTTGCTTACAACATTACATTATTATACTTATTTTTATCTAAATTCTTTTGTTATTTATAATGATGATACTTCTATTGTGATTATTAAAATATTTCAATTTCATATTTCTTCTTTGTAATCTCTGACTGTTTCAAACGTCTATTGTTTAATACATTTTTAGTTTAATTATTTATCAAATAAAAATAAAATGATTCACATACGAGGATAGTTTGACAAGTAGTGAGAATGACACATAGGTGGCGCTCTAATTGGTAAAACAAATGCACTGTAATTTAGGTTGCCTACTTATATGTTTACATTCCGATATTTAGATAAATCGGTTGATTAGTTTATTTTTGACAGCTTGACAGAAGAAGCAACACGTCGTTTTGTTAAAATGGAAAAAGCAGCGTATCGTGCGGTGATTAAATACTTCGTAATTAAGGGCATGAAAGCTCCCGAAATAAAAGATGAGTTACGGGAAAAAAAAGGTGAATCTGCCCCATCATCTGGCACAATAAGTAGATGGGTAAATGAATTTAAACGTGGTAGAACAAGCTGTGTTGATGAAGCGCGCTCTGGAGCACCCAAAATCGTGACTTCTATGGAAATGATTATAAAAATCCATAATATTATTACGCAAGATCGACGACTCAAAGTGAGAGAGATAGCAGACGTGTTAAACATTTCAACAGAACGCGTACACCACAATTTAACGAAAGAATTGGGCCTTTCCAAGCTTTCGGCAAGATGGGTGCCGCGATTGCTTACGACTGATCAAAAGTTCACTCGTTTGCGCATTTCCAATGAGTGTTTGGACCTTTATAAGCGGAATCCGGTTGATTTTTCTAGGCGATTTGTTACTTGCGATGAAACTTGGATACACTACAGTACACCCGAAACTAAACAACAGTCGAAACAATGGTTAGAACGTGGTTCTGAACCTCCAAAGAAAGCGAAAACCATTTTATCGGCAAACAAGGTGATGGCATCAATTTTGTGGGATTCATAGGACATTTTGCTCGTTGGTTACCTTCAGAAAGGTGCCACAATAAACGGACAATATTATGCAAAACTTCTACAAAAATTAAATGTTGAGATTCGTGCTAAACGGCCAGGAATGGCAAAGAAAAAGATTCTGTTTCACCAAGGCAACGCTCTCTCGCATACCAGCACAGTTGCGATGTCCAAAATCCACGAGTTGCTTTTCCAATTAGTACCGCATGCGCCTTATTCGCCGGATCTAGCCCCTTCTGACTTCCACGTTTTTCCAAAATTGAAAACGGCAGTAGGTGGAAAGAAATTTTCGTCTAACGACGAGCTTATCGTCTTCGTAAATGAGTATTTTGCAAGCCTTCCGGAATCGCATTTTAGAAATGGCATAAGGGCATTGGAGCACCGTTGGAATAAATGTATTGCTCTTTTAGGAGAATATATTGAAAAATAAAAATTATTTTGTATTTAAAAAATTTGCTTTTCTTTTCCATTCTCACTACTTTTCAAACTACCTTCGTAATTCCTAATTTCATTCTTTTATTTATATTTCATAAGTGGCGACAGCAACTAGTTCGACCAATTATGATCCTCATCAGCTTTTGTTGCTCTTGCTGCCGGCAATAATAACTAAACATATCTCTGGTTTTCGTTTTATTCTAAAGTAACTAAGAGGTCTATTGTTTTTTTAAATTTTTAACAGTATTTTCATTTCTGTTTGAGGCAGACAACTTATTTTTTTTGTTTTTCTGTCACATATCTTCCAAATAAATGTTATCCTCATTTTTACTTTATTATGTTTATTATACTTATTTGGACTTTTTTTGAAAACTCTTTTTATATTTACTTTTCGTTTCGTTCCTTCCCTTTTTAGATTGGTTTCCTAAATTTTCTTTTTTTTATTTATTCATAGTCAGTTATGTGTTTTAATTTGTGTCTTTTAGCTTTAATATTTCCGCAAGCTGGTGATTTGACATTTATTTATCATCTTTCAGATTTTCTTCTGAATTTTCTTTTTATTTATATCTTGTTCATTTACTTCGATTTAATAGCCTAGTACAGTCAATTGTATCAATTTGTAAGAAATCAGAATCTTATTTGTTAATTTGATAACAGGTATTTTAATATTTGCGATAGTAGAATTATTTTTCGATGAAATTTAAAAATACGGAAAATACATGTCAATTTTCGATGTTTTACTTCATGTATTCGGACTCGCTGATTAGAGAAAACCGCAACGCGATAGCTCTTCTGGATCTTAACATATTCGCGAAAAACGAGCCGGCGAAAAATGTAAATCACAAAATATCGATCTTCGACAATTTGGTGGTCTTAACATTTTGTATTTTGACCCGCTGATTACGAAAAACAGAAGCGCGGACACGTTAGCTTTTTGAAATATTTGTGAAAAAGCACGAACTCTTAGCGGAAAATCTTTCGCACAATCATCTAGAACATGTTCGAAAATTCGTGCGTATTTTCCAAATTCAAAATTTTTCCAACTTTCGGAAATTGAGAAGAATTTTTACACGGTTCCCGATCGTCGTCGTATCTCGGAAACTCTCTAAGCCTCTTGGCAATTTTTTGAACATCGCCGAACCGAAATCCACTTGGTTTTAAAATCAGCTTGGTTCTTGTTAAGTGGTTTCAAATTTCTTCTTGACTTTCGCATTTTTTTACGATTTTGATCACAATTCAAGTTTCACGGCACCTATTGTGCTGATAGTTTGGATGTGCTCGTTCTGCGTATGAAATATGACGATGCTATCCTTCGGACATTCAAACTAATATCATTAGTTTGATTGATCACTTTCGGTGTTGCTGCAGTTTTTAAAAAAGGTAGGTAAATTCAAAGTATAATGTTAATTTTTCCAAGAGATGATACTAGGCGAATTTCACTTCCAATCAAACTGTCTTCGTAATTGATTCGTTAGATACCTATTTATAATGTACATATGTATAGTGTACATTTTGGTTCTCAACGGTGCGGATCGCGTACGGAGTTTGTTTTCGTACAGGTATTTTTCGTCGTGGTTTACCAGGGGCGACACTTTGCAATTGTTTGCTGATAATGACAACTTAGTTGTCGAAATGCGTATACAGAATTACAAAAGTTAATGTGGAAAGGGGTTATATATCAACCTTAGTGATTACATATGTATTATTTATAAAAGTTTACAAGATTTTAAAACTAATGTATGGTAGCCTAGTATGTATATTAACTGCATTTTTTTTTAATTTTAGTAGTTTTTGAATATTTATATTTTGATGCTAGTTGAGATGATTCTAAAATTAAAGGTTCTTTGCTTCTGAGACTACCTCAAATTCAAATAAAAAATATTCCTATTTGGATACACGAAACATTTGCAATCGCATGAAACTGTCACAGGAACCTTAGTAACAGTTCCCCTTTACGACATTATCATAAACATAAATGCGGTACACAAATGTATAGTCAAGATCGATTTGTGAATACAAACGTACAGGCATAATTTATCCATTAATAATTCCACCTGAGAACGGCAAATTCCGTTTATACAAAAGCAACAGTGTCGTCATGTTTATGGGAAGTAAGATACTGGGGTCCACACATCATATTTTACACAACCTGTAGACTCCAATACACCGAGTGAGGGTACATATATTGTAATTTTCCAACAAAGTAATGCCGATACAGAACAGTACCGTTAGACGTTACATGAATTCATCGCCCGAGGTCGCTTATGTTGTTTCAACTACGGAGTACGAACAAAACTCGTTCGGGGGGAAACGGGTGAGGCACGCGTTTCCAAAGAGGGCAAGGGGCGCCAAGGGAGTGCGGCTTTCGTAATAAGGGGTTAGATGCACATTATAATCGAAGTATAATGCGAAAAAGAAACTGATACGGCTCAAACAACAACACTTAGTAATTTGGCGAGACTGTAATATTGAATTAATGTATATAATCAAAGATCGTTGTGATCCGAGAGCACTTTTTTATTTCCTTAATTTTTTTAATCCATTATTTCACCTTTTTTTGGGTTTCAATAGTGTTTTAGACCTATCTACACGTATATAGATCTACACATTAAGATTTCCGATTTTCATGCAATATTTCATCTTTTCAATTAAATTTTGATGGCAAAATTATTAGTTGGAATGTTGTGAGGAAATGCCATTAATGATAAGTGTTGATTTTATCTGAAAAAAATTATTATTTTTTCCGATTCTGGAATTTCCTATATTAATTTATTTAATGTGGGTTGTCAAGAAAACTTTGATTTAAGAACTCAACCCTACAACTCAGATCTATGATTAACCCACCAAATTATATAAAGTATAATCAATATACACTGGTTGGCATTAATTATGCTGCACCAGAACCGAGGAATCGTATTTGCATCATTTATATACTTAATATAATTAGATAGACGGAAAAAATAAAATTATTTGGATTTCAGAAAACAAATTTTAATTCTTCCAAATAATTTTCATCTACTTGGACATGCTGCTGTCAACAACTTATAAGGGCATAAACATTTTTAAAAGTATGTATTGTTCTTCTGATTTCTTCTTCATTATATAATTCTTTTCCCTTTAAAAAGGCATCGAGCTATTTAAAGAAATAATAATCAGTCACCAGGGTTATAAGTATATGTAACCCTGGTAAATACGGCCACAATATTTGACGTATGTTTAGGTATTCTTAATTTTTGTGATGTTGGTTTTAAAACATCGGCCTGAGTATACAAAAAAAACTTTTGGCAAACTCCTTGTTTAAGGTGAAGAAATGGGATTCATCAACCGTTTATAAAGTGAAAAGATCTAATCATAGCTTTCACTTGTACACTCTCGACTCTCGATTATATGATAATCCTGAAGATATTACTTGTAGGAACCGTTATCCAGTTTTGGAGTCTTTGAAAGGAAGGGTTCTTGAAATCATTGACCAAAAATATCGCGGAAATCATTGACCAAAAATATCGCGAAAATCATGTAGTCAGTGTGAACGCAGTAAGCGAATACGTCAAATACAGTATGCATCTTTTGAAAACTTCGTCAGTCATTAACATTAACACTTGGTTTGTTGAAAGCGAATGAGTCAATGTATTTAGTATTACCTTCAAAATTGCTTTGCTAGTACATTTGTCTCTCATCTTTTACTAGCTAGTAGCAATGACACTCACATTTTGAAAGATTATAGTGTTCATACTACAACATTGACAACAGAATCTTGATTTTTACAGTCTGTGGTCTCGTCCGCAACATAACCGTCGCTTTTTATTATTTAAATCTCATTTAATATTGTTTTCAATTTTGTCGCGAACAGGCTCTACATAATTTTGTAATGTTGCTTGAGACAGTTGTTTTCATTTCGGATTATATGTATGTAATCCAGAATTTACAAAACTGTTTTTTAAAAGGAAGGAAAGCGGCAAATTACAAACAGTAAATATCAAAATGAAATAAAAAAATATCATTATAAGCATTTAAGCCATTTTTTTGTGCAGTTTCAATGCGTTTTCTGCACCTGAAGTTGTGCCGGGAGAATAAAAATTTATCGCAGACTGTACATTTATTTTTGTGCCATCGTACTTTAGACTAGTTTTCTACTAATTGTATCACAACCTACTGACATTATTCCGCCATATACAATAACAGCAATATAACAAATACCACAATTATTCCACCAAGTTGTTTCGATGTATTAAGTTCACTCTGTGAATTTATTAGGTGCATACGATTTCTGGCGACTCTGATGCGTTGCAAAGAATTGGCAACTCTATCACAGACCTTACAGAGCGACTTTAGTATTTCATACATCAATGGTGTGATTACGACCTCCAACCAGAAAAAAGAAAGCTATAAAAGTACCACGATTGCCGACGTATAAAACTAATAGATAGTAAATAAAAGAATGGAAAGCCAATGACTAGAGAACTTCGCTGACAAAATACTGGAAACCATCAAAGAATTGTGTCAAACATAGAAAACTTGATATTTGCTTTATTACCACATTATTGGACACTGTAGACACTGTAACAATTCTTTTGTTGGTCTTGAGTCTAATTTCTTACAAATTATTTATTTCAATACAAAACCTAGCTCTAATACTTCTCGTTTTATATACTAGATAAAGAATACTTCTAAAATAAAATGTATGTACATGAGATGGTAGAAAGAAATACAAAATGAATACCAGTTTGCCAAACTAATTTACCTCGATAATTATTCTAAGAAACTAGGGGCATATAGGATTCTCTAGCGTATTGTTTGTCATGAAATAAATAATAACAAGTAACAACAAAAACAATAATATTGGGTCTGGGAAAAAGTTCGTGGCGTTTTTCCCGATAGATGGCATTGGTTGCCGATAACTAAAGAACAACAAGTCACAGCGACACCACCGAGGGCTCGTTTTTTAGATGACCTTCCGAACGTTAGTTTGAGCGTAGAAACATTGTAATGTGCAGTGGTTGGAAAGTCGCACTTGAAAATGGAGAAGAATAATGAGAAATTTCGCTATATTCTGCAATATTATTATGATAAAGGGGAAGAACGCTGCGCAATAAAATTTGTGCTGTGTAAATACAAAATGAAATGGAAACCACGCTGCGGTTCCAATCACTGAAAAATCTGATAATTCGAAAAAGTTCAGCAGTGTCGAATTTGGAGCTAGGCATTGACCACAAAACTGTTTTGAACCATTTACACAAAGCTGGTTACAAAAAAAGCTTGACGTATGGGTTCCTCATGAGTTGAGCGTGAAAAACAATTGACCGAATTAAATATGCGCTGCACGGAATAAAATCAGCCGTTTCTATAGGATTCTCTAGCGTATTGTTTGTCATGAAATAAATAACTGTGAAAACTACTTGATTTAACCAGAAACCACAGAAGTAACAACAAAAACAATAATATTTAACAAAAATATTCGACAAATGTTCATGTATAATATTTACTTGTAAAATTAATAACCTATGAAACGTAATACACGTATCATTTTATTCTAGAAAGTGCTCCCTTTTGTACTGCACTTCGTGTATTATTGTAAATTCTTCATTGTTTTTTTGGTAACAAAATATACAGTGAATCAATAAGTTATTGCCTCACATAATAATGTTCTAAAATATGTAATAAACAAAAGGAGTAACTTGAAATGGTGACAATAAAAGTGTGTTGTACATATACAAAAGGGAAGTAATTAACACGAATCAAAAGGTAATTTTTTAAATTAAAGATTTTATTTCCGTAAATTTAATTGGTTAATTATAGGATCAACAATAAGGCTGAATATGTTCAAATACACAATATAAAATAGATATGTGAATTCGGGCATCCATACAACTTTTAATCTTTTGGGCATTGTCAAAAATGCAGCTTGGTTAATTATTAGCTCACAATAAGACTAAATACATTCAGACACAATATAATACAGAACTGTGATTCCAGACATCCGTACAGCTTTTAATCTTCTAAGCTTCGAAGACGATATATTATTTTAGGTCTCTTAGATATGTATTTTCTTAGATCTTTCTTGTAAGCTATGTAATGATTATGCAACATATGCCACAAGTTCTCAAAGGAATTAAGATCTAGGCTTCGAGGTGGATTGGCCAGCGCATTTGGAACCTTATATAACACCAATATGTTGTCGATTTTAGACTATACCTTGAATAGATGTCATGTTGGAAAGCGTAATTTCTTCCTAGCTCTAATTCGTCGATATTTTTCTGCTATTCGGCTCGAAATATCTACAAGTACCCTCGAACATTTAATCTGCCATAAATAATTTGCAACCGACCTACTCCATTGTAACCCATACTTCCTCAAACCAAGAATAATTTCCTCCAAGCATTACGATAGACGTTAGATTTCGCTTCGTTGAACGATTTTTTTGCCAACGAAATTAACTGCCAATAGTACTTTTTCGACCGTTTCCGCACGTAACTTGTTTCATATGTGTTACAATGCTTTTCGTGCTTATTTTTCTAATTTTCTTGATTTGTTTGATAATATTTCGTTCCTCTAAAAGAGGGGGAAGCGCGGTCCTGAGGCCGCATAC